>CAVNYN010204152.1:16125-46094 GCA_963692815.1 Nyctanthes arbor-tristis
CCCCCCCCCTCGGGGTTGGAGGGAAAAGTTGATAAACAAACGCATGAAATTGGCCAATCAGAATGTGCCTTTTCCGTTTCCCCAATCTCTATGCCTAATTGGATACACATGGTTTGTTTCGTCTAGGTTTATGTTCTTCAGTTTTTCTTTGAAAAACTCAGCACTCCACTAAGGAGCAAAATTTTGAGGCGGCAATCCAAGGTGGACAAGGAAGCCAATTTCCCTCCACCCCTTGAACCAGAGCCCACTAAAAAATTGAATCTGTAATGTATTCCCCTCCAACCCCAGATTTCAGAACCCACCCCACCCCCAAATTCGGTCCGCCTCTATCTCTCTCTCTCTCTCTTGCCGAGTTCCGCATCCTCCCAATCCACCACCAAATCTCCACACCTTCTGTACGAAAGCACATCATTTTTTAACAGTAGATAGATGATCAAGGATAAAAGGAAAGACATAGCATTCATGGTTCTGATTTTCAACAGTATATTGTAGAAATTTCCATGCTGTAGAGGATTAAGCTTATACAGAAAATTAATGTTGTACGTTTTTTTACGGTTGTAATATTGCACAGATAATTAAGCTAATTTTTTGCTCCTTTGTACATTATAAGGTTGCAATAAATTTTTAATTTCAGCTAGATTTTTCTTTCTACAAGAACTGCAATGCCACCTCTAATGGGGGTGCTTACGTGCTGAAATTGTTCTGTTTTCACTGAATAGATGGCACACAAAAGGATGCTTTTAACTCGCCTCATAAGCGGAAACTGTTGAGAGTAACTTGATATACAAGCAAGTTTCTGCTGAACAAATGGAGTGCAAGTTCGGAATTTCAAATTGATTATCAATTAAAAGAGTTAATACAAGCTTAGACTAGCAACTTAGTTACAAAAGCCAGGGTTTGAAATTGATGCATTTAAAGGGTTCTGTTACATCATTTCTCCAAGTTACAGTGCTTGCCGACAACATCCCAAGTAACATTCATTCCTTTTGGAAATTCAACCAGATCACCAGCTCTTATTTCAAAAAATCCATCATGGCCTTCACAGTAAACTTTCACTCCTCCGGCTAATAGATACATGGCCTCTTTGGCACTGAATGTCCATGGAAATTTGCTTAGTTCGCAGCTCCACCTGTTCACATAAAACAGTTTCATTAACATCAACGATCCAACTATACAAAATGAGGACGCCGGCAGGTTTCCTCCGTTGGCGTGGAAATTTGGTGGGGGTGGGGGGGAGGCGAAACTCATCGACAGAGAGAGAGAAAAGGGGCGGACCGAATTTGGGGGTAGGGTGGGTTCTGAAATCTGGGGTTGTGGGTATACATTACAGATTCAATTTTTTGGTAAGCCCCGGTTCAAAGGGTGGAGGGAAATTCGCTTGCTTTGTGGGGTGGGTCTGTGTCCACCTTGGATTGCCACAAAATTTTTGCTCCATAAGGGAAGGGTGAGTTTTTTTGTAGAAAAAGTGTTATGTTCTTTCTCGTCATAGTACTTAACCTGGAGTTATTTCATCCATTTACTGTTGTATCTGTTTGGTGTTGATGTGTTTGTTAGTTTTTTAAAATGGAGATGCATGGTATGGGTTTTGCCAAGTGTGGATTGCCATATTCTGGAAGTGACTGAATATATCAGCTTATTCGTTGCTATGTAGTTCATCTGTGATTTTTCTCCATTTCACGTTGTAATGCTTGGAACTAACTTCCAGTTAAGGGGTTAGTATG
Organism: Nyctanthes arbor-tristis; assembly: GCA_963692815.1. Lineage (NCBI taxonomy): Eukaryota > Viridiplantae > Streptophyta > Magnoliopsida > Lamiales > Oleaceae > Nyctanthes > Nyctanthes arbor-tristis. The sequence continues at coordinate 17,847 of CAVNYN010204152.1, forward strand.
TTGTTAGAGAACATTGGAGTTTAGGACCTGAGGTCGCAAACCTTTGTGTAAATAAGCAGCCAAAGGACCTTTAGATGGTTTTTGTCAAGATCTATTAATGCAACAGTTCTACAGAATTTGACCATTTTTAAGCAGTGCTTCTATCAAATTTTAAATAAGAAGTTATCTAAAAAGATAAAAGAAAAAATGAAGAGAGAGAGAGAGAGAGAGTTGAGACTCTGATCTATTACTCGCACTTTGCATGAATGGTACTTGGTCATGATTTAAGACACGAGGACAGAACTTCTTATTAGCACTGGTAAGTTGCTTAAATAGTGCACAGGTTATCTTTGGAACTTTTGGTATACTCTCTTTAAATAGACTTGTATGGATCACTGAACCTGCTAGTATGTGTAATTAGAATTCTAGCAAGATGCACCCGTAACTTGGTCAGCTGCTGTAAAATATGACGAATCCTGTTATGTTATAATGTATAGGATCCTAGATGTTCAAACTCAACTTGGTTAAGAAAACAGAAGTTACTTAGATCATTTGTGTGTGTAGAAAATGAAACCAAATAGAAATTGATCCAGTCCTGTCCAATAGAACGTTACCAGGTTTGGTCTTTAATCTTTGTATGCTATACTAATCGATTTGTGTGACTTTAGGCATTTACTCTGATGTTTATAATTACCCCAGTCCCTTTGTTACTATCATTTATTTCCACGTGCTGTAAGCCGGCATCGCTTATATATATCACAATAATGTGAATTAGAATGGACAAAATATAAAATTCAAATTCTTGCATCACATAATCAAGTTGGACCAAATTCAAGACGCACAATGAAAATTGTTCTAGTGCTCTTTGATTTTGGTCACTCAACCCTACATCAAAACTTGTAGAATGAAAATATAATAGCAACATCAAGATATGAATACTTATCAGTGCTATTACATATCATCATTCGTAGTCGAACATTTGATTTCAGTGCACCACATAGAGGCACTGTAATGATAAGTGTCCAATGAATATGTCAAATTAACCAAAGTGGAGATTTAGCTTGTTTATGTTGTTCTTTTATCTTCACTCATTCTTCATGTGCGTGAAACTGGACTGGTTCTTTCTTGGACTGTAAGTAGCCATTGTTATCCTAAATTGATGTTCTTTGCTTCATATTGGTTTGTTTATTTGTCAATTGCTATCTAACTGTATATTTCTTATCTTCTTTTCTATGTTCCTCAGATTTAAGAATACCCTGAACGCTATCAGATATTCAGATGTATGTGTCCATGATTCTTCTTCATTGTGCAAATGAGCAGATTAGGGGCCTAAAAATATGCATGGGGTTTAGGATTTTGCAGAGGTATTTGTACACTGAATAAACATTTTTCTACTGCAGACAAAGATACGTAATACATATCCCAATGATATAAAGTGGAGAAACAGTGTGTCGATACTTCCTTCCAAAATGATTGTTGCTGGTGTTTCTCCAACACTAACGTGTTGAGACTCCTTTGCTTCTTTTACTTGGGGCTGAAAGCCTGTAACACCGTTACCAAATCACCATAAGAGTGCTTGCAATTTTTATGAAATGCATATTTTCTCTATGTATTACTAGCAAGTTCGGAAAATGTACTATCTACCTAAGCATATTTATATCTTCCTCTTAATATCAGGTGTACCTAGAATTGAAAATTGAAACGCCGATCTTATACTTACAGCAAAGATGGTGGCGTGACCAGGATCAGCAAGGTGAGCAAAGAGGTTATCAATGGGTCCAGTTCCGGTATAAATGTGTTGGAACCACGCTCCCATTACAGCTAACATAGCTAGTCTTCCATTCTTGATCTCCTTTGTCCTCAACTCCTTCACTTTTTCCGGAGATCCAGATCCCCATCCAAGCGGGTCAAACCACAGGCCACCGGGGTAGCCAACATCAGTTCCCGTTAGCTTGTTGTTGGGGAAGATGGGGTCAGTGTTCACACACCCAGGTTTAATGATGTCTGCCCATCGTCTTCCCTCAGCCCAACCGATCAGAATCAACTCAATGATGAAGAGTGTTGTGGTATCGGTGAAGTATTCTTGTTCGCCAGCGGTGTACCACGATGGAGTGTTTAGGATGCCAATCTTTGTCAGGAACTCTGGGATAAAAATACCTGCAGCACCTAACATGGCCCATCTGCAGTGTACAAGCTCTGCCTGTTGGTTCCATTTCAAGCTCTCGGGATCAGATGCTGTAAGTAATTTACATTTGAGTGGTCATTAATTTGAAGGTCTTTGGAACTCTTCATATGTGTCAGAATGCTGTGATTTAAACGTATGTTTGACTAGTTGACATACCTAGGCCAAGGGGATCAAAGCCAAAGTCTCCAGGGAGACTACAGGAGAGAGATTCCGTGAGATATTAAGAAACACATAAGCTGTAGTATATTATTATTATAGAGGCAAAAACTGTATACACTTAGAGCATGGTTGGTAGGAAGGATTAGGTAGTAATAGAGGATACTACGAGAAAGAATATGAAATCTTAATTATATAATGTTTGCTTCTGTCAGTACCGAAACATAAATATATGTCTTCGAGTATTGGGATATCTCTTTACCTGCCATCAAGCCATGGTGGAGGGGTGCTTCCTGGGAACCACAGTGGTCTGTCTGGATCAGCTGCAGCACAGATGGTAAATGACCGCACTCCGGTTGATGTAGCATTCTTGCTTACTCTCAATTTTCTTCCCCCTAAGAAGGAAGCCTTTGTGGCTCCCACAATAGATCCATTTTTCTGTGAACTGTATTGTAAGTTGACATTCCATACATGGTTAGTATACAGTAAATGGTGATCGTGTATTGTAACTTATCCACAATAGATTTTCAAATGCATGCTCAACTTCAATTTCAACTGAAAAATCATGTTATGTGCATTGGTAGATGCTGAAATATTCTCAATTATCAGTATTATCTTGACTATAAATGTGCATATTTTATGCATATGTGCAGGGGAGCAACCACAGATGACTTAAATACTATGTGATATAAACAGCAGAAGCTAGCTTTCCACGTTCTGCTAGAATTCAAATGTTTCCTGCTGCATTTCATCAAGAAAACGCATACATGGTATAGAGGGTGGACAGAACTTGCCTTGGGGAAGAGAAGGCAACGGCCGCAATGGTTGATGAAGCACAAGCAGAGGCCATGTCGACTGATTTTTTTCGCTTGTTTGTGTGTGAGAAGTATAGAAATGAGAATCAGAACTAAAAATAATGTAATAAAGAGGGCTTATCTTCATGGATAGGAGTGTGGATATGTGATTGGCTGATTGGGTTGCCATGTGGATTTCAGAATCTGTTAGATTTCTTCTTCATCGTTAAGCTGCCTTGATTTTGCCTTTGGAATAATCTGAATCTGGTGGTGCACGTTCCATAGTTCAAACGACCCTTGTATCAAAATTTGTGGTTGTAATTTTTGAGGCACTTTGTTTTTATCCAGGGTTATATGTTGGAAAATCAGGAGTGCCTATTTTTTTTTTTTTTTTTTTGACCTTTAATTAGTTACGACATTTGATCAATATATAATGAGTAGTGTGAAAAAGATCTACCATCGGCTGGCATATTATTATCAGCATTGTGCCAGCCAACTTTTACTTTTGTGTGTGTTACTCTCACGTGTGATCTCTTTATTGTTACATGTTAGTCTGAAAATGTTCAAGTATGACAATTGCCAAAAATCGAAGAATTTAATTATGCTTATTGGTAGGCTAGTTATTATGTATACTCGTACATGTGACATTCATCAAAATTAGGTTATAAGGGTGAGGTAGGGGTGGATGTTGTCTGGATGAATACCATATGACATAATAACCAGCATACTGATAGGTATAATAAAATTCGTGTTGATAAATTATGTGGCATAATATAATGTGATTTGAGGAGAATGTAGTGATGTGATGATATTGTACAACATCACTATCTAAAAAGGCTATTGAACTTTCTATAATAAAATTCGTTGGTCATCGGGCTTTAATAGTTTGCCATTTGGTTATAAACTTATCCAAATATTATGACTCCGTTATTTACCATTTAAAAGATTGTGATAGAGGGGTGACATGACAAATGGGAATAGTCAGGCAACATACTTGGAAATTACACACTTCTATATTACCTTTTTCGTCCTACAAAGATAATATATGAATCCCTTTTATAGAAATAATCTTTTTAAAAAAAGAAAAAAAAAAGTTCTTTGTTATACCTCAATTTTTTTTTTTGGGTCAAAGATTTATTTTATTTTTATTATTTTTTGCACGACTAGCTATTACTTAAGTAGTATAGAAGGGCAGATCTATTTAAGAACTATAAGTAAGATATCCCCCCCCTTTTTTTGTATATATATACACAAAGCCCAAAGGGAGATAAGGGAGGGGAGGGATGGGTGTAGTCAAACATGTGTCTCTCATTTAGAAATAGTACAATTCAAACCACAACAAAGAAAAATTTTAATTTTACTAGTATTGTGTGAAAATATTTATTTTCCACATAAGTCTTGAAGGTATTTTGGGCCGGGCCAAGATCCGTCCATGGTAGTATAAGGTGTCTCTGATAGTTGTATCGTTGTCCATGGGCTGTGAGGCTCTCATCCACCTTAGCCATGGGTACTCTCACTGATCTGATCAATTCCAAACAGTATTTCATAATTTTTTATCCCTTGGGCCCATCCTTGGATATTGGCCCAAATATCACAAACATGGGCCGTCTTATTAGACGTTATGGACTCCACATTGGAAGTTTAGGTATTTTAAGCGTTCTTAAATTTGAACACGAGAACTGGGTTTCCTTTGTTTTCCCAAGTTGGAACAAGTTTGAGGTTAAGCACTTTTTAGTATTTAAAAAAGAAAAAGAATAATTTTATTTATCACCAGGATCACTGTCATTAAATGAAAAATCTAATTTAATAAATTACGTATCTCTGCACACTTATTATTATTATCTAATAACAACACACTACTATATAGATGATGATGATGATGATCACTACTGAAGATGTAATAATATTATATATATATATATTGGTTTCTTGGATGGTTTTCCAATAAAAGGATCATCTTGTTCCATTCAATTTAATATATAGCCTAGTTTGGTATAAATATGAGCTCAGATTGAAACTTGTTGAACGAGAAAAGAGTTCACTATTTCTTTGTGTCTACCTTGTACTATTGATCTTTCACTTTTTATTGTAAAAGTGCTATAATGTTTTTGGTGAGATCTTTATCCCATTTGCACCCACAACTCAAAATAGAAAAATGAGAAGAAAAGGAGATATTTGGGGCCAGTTTTGATTTTTTACCAACAAACTAAGTTGAGTGGTAGCATGAAGTCTCTAATATTAATGATTTGAAGCCAAGTTGACCGATCAATTATAGCGGAGATTTGCACCATTTTGGAAGAAGGTTGATTGGGGTGGGGTGGGTGGAGACCCATGGAGATTTTGATTTGATTCAAGTGAAGGAAACTCCGTAATTGTTGGATCGTATGACATCTTTTCCTTTTTAGCTAGTAAAAAGTTCATGATAGTTCAGTTAAATATTCTCGTTCAACAGATAGACTGTATGTGAGAAACTCTATAAATGAAGAGAAGTTAGTAAGTATAAGAACGAATGTTAAAAAGAATATGTAGGAGTTGAAATGTATGCAGCCAATTTGTTAGTTGAGAGTGGATAAAGAATATGTGATGGATGAATAGGATTTTGATCTTATCTTTTTTCATGTGAGAAGGGGAGTTGGGATATTAATCATTTTGGCCTCCTCCTTGATTCCAAAGGCTATTCAACTTGGACACTTGGTCTAGTAACCTTAGAAAATGTTATTCCACTTGGTGAGACTTTGCTTTCACAACTAATATCATGCAAGAATCTATTTCATGTTTTCTTTTAGTCATTAATTATCCAAAAAAAAAAGTCAGCAATCCAAAGTCGAACAAATTGAAAATAATTAGATCATATAGGGAGTTAAAACAGCTGTAAAGTGATTTTAAATATCGAGTAAGAGATTTATGAAACACGCTCATCAACTAGAAGGATCTAGCCTATGACTCAAAACTTTCTCAATCCTGTATTGAGAGGCTGTCTAAAAAGCTTCTCGTATGTGATTTGAAATAATAAGACATTAGCAACAATGTATTGAATTAGTGTAATTAATCAACCTTTTTTTCTTTTTCTTGAGAAACCAAAAAAAAAAAAAAAAGATGATAAACAAAAAACAGCATCTCAATTATTTTCTTCACGCTACTAATTAACATTCATTTTACTTAATGTCCCCTGCAATTACTAACTACTGATATAGGGTGACACTTACCAATTAATCTAATCAAAACATGTGGTACAAGATTTACCAACAATATCTAAACATATTTATCTCTATCAAAGAAAGTCATAAGCATGTCATTGTAACTTCATTATTAACCATAAAAAAAAAAACTTCATTATTGACCATATCAATGATGTTCATTTTTTACTTGATTGAGTAACTCGATTAATACAAAATACCCAAACATTTTTTCAAGAAGTATTTAAAACCTTATTTACTATTCGGTTTGATATTGATAGCTAGCTAAGTAGCTAGTAACTTTTTATGGTGGCGATTATGTCCAGTTGATACCAGCATTTGGCTTGTCGTTGAAAATACAGTAAATCCTGCTAATACTAAGTTGAGTAGGACACTTCCGACAAATAATTAATTAATGATATAATTAGGAATAACCTTTGAACCAAATGAACGTTGAGCTGAGTAAGATGGAAAAAGTCCGTGCTCGTTACAAGTCTCGCTTAGGGCTGATAAATTACTAATGATAGAATTAGGAATAACCTTTGAATTAGATAAACATTAGGGAGCTTAGTAAAATGGAAAAAGTCCGTGATCGTTACAGGTATCGTTGAGGAAGGCAAAGCTTATCAATTTCCATGGCATAATTACTAAAACTTCATGCCTCTTTTTCCTTAGTTGCTGGGTCAACAAGCTAAGGGGCGCAGTCTTTTAGCATAATTGAGTAGTGTGGAAAATAAAGGTACAAAGTATTGATTATTTGTTCTGAAAGTACTAAATAATTATGGTGCACATTTGTGCATTCAATCATTATTATTATAATTATCAAAACCCCATAGAAATTTCAGAAAAGGAAAAAAAAAAAAAAAGGATTATTTTGTCTGAACAATCATGTTGTTTATTTGTTTGTGTTTATCTTAACAGCTTATAGTCAATTATGTGATTTCACATGCAAGAGGGATTATTACAAGCAGGAGTTTCCAATGATTTTAATCACTAGTCTTTATGTGCAAGCAATGCTGAAATTTTGATCGTATATATTGAGATAATCATGTATTAAGAAAGAAAATATCTCTCAGGCCCTATATATCCTTAACGTCCCGTATTCGAGTCCCACCAATCACAATCGAGCTGTGTGGGTATTTTCAACATATATATTGGTTTGTTTATTTCTTTAGAGAAATAGATGAATACATGAATTTTAAATTATTACGTACTCCTTTTCATGTTGTATGCATCATTTTTAGTACACAATACGTAGGTCATAATTAGCTAATTTTTGAAGTCTCCTAAGAACGGGGTCGGATGACAATCCCCGTCCCTACTAAAGAAGCACTATTTCTCTTCTTATTGCTTATTTCTTTATCTTTATTATTACTATGATGAGTCATTCATTCATGTCTATTGTTTAAATCCCGACATAACATCATAATATCATAAGTATATATTTTTTTTTTTAATTTGCGAACCAGATTGCTATGAATGGTAATTTTATACCCATTATCCGATACCCGCAGGGATCTGCCCCAACCCGTTTTGACCGGATACCCCATTTTTTTTAATTATAAAAAAAATTAGATATTTGAAGAAGGGCTAGTGGGGAACTGAATATTTGAACCCTAACACTCAAAGATAAATCAATATACTTTAACCGCTTTGCCTAACTTTTTTTTGTTAAATTTTTAGCAGACTTCATACTAATTCAAAATTTAAGTTTTCTTAAAATAACAAAAACTAATTCAAGACCAATTTGGGCTTGATGCATGATAATTTGGATGGTTTTTTCATATAGTTTCCAATTTTTTTTTAAAATTTCAGTATTTTCTCAATGGAGTAGTAACAGGAATTTTTCTCGTACCCGCACTGAACCTCCCCGCCCCGTACCCGCCATGTTGCCATTCCTACAAGTTGCTCACTGTCTAGCTAGAGCATCTGGTTCTTTGTCAGGCCTCACTGAGTGATAGGGGTTCCTGTTTTTCTTATTTATAATGTACTTTTATTTGATGCTATGAATGAATAATTGTCATTTCCTCCAAAAAAAAAAAAGGAAAAAAGAATAAAGGAAGGAATATTGTTGCCACAAATTGTTAGCTCAATGAAAAATTAAGAAGTGGCCGTGAAAAATGAAATATAGGTTAAAAATATAAAAATGAGAGAATATAATCAACATTGCCTCATGCTTTAAAATAAAAGCATATATCTATAATGCATGTTCGTTTTTATTTTTTATTTTTAATTGCTTTTACCTTTTCATTTCTTCTGAGTAGATGGTTCTTCGTTTGAGTAGATGGTTCGAACTAACCACTAACATAAATATTAGTGAAAAAACAGTAGTCAAAGGAGAAGAAAAATTTAAAAATTTAAAAGACATCATAAGAAAACAATTACAAATAAGGGTTAGATACCCTCGTTAACTTTGGGATTGTTACTTGGGATTATAACAAGCATGAGAAAATCCCAAATATAATTAAGGTAAGTACTTGTGTAATCTATCTCCAAAATTATAATTTGATACATTGGTATCATTCCTTGCTAACAAACTAAGAGCATTATAAGAGCATCTCCAATGAAATGTGGATTGGAGAATATTTTTTGGATCATGTGTCATCTTAAAAATCTCACTTGACATTGAAAAAATGGAGGATGTTGTTTAGCACACCATTCAGATGTAAGAGATATGCTAGATACCGTTTATTCATTTCATTACGTACATTCTATTTTTATATTCTCCCTCCTCATTTTCACAAATAAACCTGTGAATTATGATAATTAGCCATGTGCCATACTAACTTCTACAATCCACAAAATTATTGGAGACCGTTTCTTTCATTTTTATATCTTCCTTCCCACTTATGAAACAATCCACGGAATGCCCTTGTAGATGGTCTTAAGTTATATCACTTCAGAAACATGGTTTATTTCATTTATTAACAATGCACCGCCCTATTTCAATTTGATATTATGTTATTCGTTTTGGGTCTAGCCCGCACAATTTTACTCTTGGTTTTCACTCAAAATGTCTCATGTCAGTTGAAGTATGTTTCTTTAACTTATAAACTGATCTTCTTCTTCTTTGATTCCCCCATCCAAGTCGATGTAAGATTAAGGCCATCAAAAAGAAGAACTCATGCAAAAATGTCTAACTTTACAATGGAAGCTAATAACTATGTATAAAGTGATACAAGATATCTATATCTAATTAAGAGAATTAAGTCTCGAACCACTATTACTGCATTTTCCTGCTCAAATTTCTTGGTACAATTTGCAGTAAATTGAACCTTTTTTTTTTCCTTTTTTAGATATAGCTAAAATGCGAATATTCTTCTTAATCTTCTCTTTTTTTTTTTCCAAAATTTGAATGCTATAATTGGGTTCTAGATATATTTATTCATAATCTATAATTTTGAAAATTATAAATATATTCATAATTGCGATCTAGATATATTTATTCATAATCTATAATTCCAGCTAATAGAAACATTCCTAATCTATCAATTTTAAAAATCGTGATATTCTCCTTAGCATTAAAACTCGTGAAAATTTGTGTTCCAAAAAAAACTTATATTCCTAACATTGTTATTGAGGAATATTTGAATGGTATAATTGTGTTTTGCATACTAATTCCCATGATAATAATTTGAAAATTTGATTTTAATTTTTTTATATGTACGTCCCTCATTAAGTTTTTTTTTCATTTTAATGATAAATATAATTTATTATTTCAATAAATTATACCTGAGTGTTGTAAGGGTGTGACAAAAACATCTCAAATGTTTTGTAATAAACTTTAGGGAGGTCTTTGAACATTATCATTTATCAAAATATTTTCAAAATTTATTGGAGTGCATACTAAATTGTAATGTAAACTTTGTATCGAAATATGTTTTATTGGTTTTAAAGTAGTAAAAATCTATTTAAAAGACTAATCTTATTGTAGTTGTATTCTTTTCAAGAAGATTATATTTTGATTCATCATTAAAGCTTTATAATCAATATTGAATTTCTTATTTATTTCGATTTTCTTATATTTCTGTTCATTTGGTTGCACGGGCAAGAGACTAGTATATCAATTAAAACGCTTCTTCATTTTTCCCAAAGTAAATAACTTGAATCAAACAAAAATTTATTAGGCTGATAATAATTGTAATCTAAAGTATAATGTCCGGAATAAAAAGGGGAAAAAGTAAGAATGAAACATTTATTATTAACTAGGAAATGATATAAAAAAGGAAAAAGTAAGAATTAAACATTTATTATTAATTAGGAAATGATACCATCATAAGATGCATGACATTGTCATAAGTCCAAAAAATAAATATAGAAAATGCCGACGAAAAACTAGAATTAAAGCCACGAAAAAGAGACAATTAAAAATTAAAAAGATATTTGTTGTGATTAAATACCGACATAGCATCATCGTATTTTTCCTAAAACACATCAATTGATGAATCCATTGCTTACCATATGCCACCTAATTAGGGCGCTTTCCACTTAAAAAATCACATTTGGCCTATAATTTGGACGGCACCATATATGTATTGGGATTAATTATAGTGATCAATTATTAATGTTAATCTTAAATAATCATTGTAATTAATTAACATTGTCAGTTCCATAATTTAAATGAATTTCTACTGGAGACAATTTTTTAAGTAGAAAAAGTCGACAAGAAAGCGTGCCCTGAAAGGACAACTGACCATTATTGATTAGTTAGTCAAAAACTGCATGCTTATGTTAATCAGCTTAATGTAATGTAATGTAATGTAATAATATTAAAAATAAAAATCATTAATTATTGTAAAATCCCAATCCAATATATAGCTTGTTATACTTATCCATTTATAGAACAAATAAATTTTGACTATGATATATACTTTAGAATTTCAAATTCAATTATCAATCAAAATTTTTGTTGTCCGTTAAAAACTTTAGTTAATTTAAAAATTGAGAAAGTGTATTGCATGATTTAGCTATGAAGTCATCCATGAAAAAGACTTATATAAAATAGATTATTTTTGTCGTTCTTCAGAATTAGATCAACACGTTAGTATCTAAATAATATACTACATTAGGATGCTCAATAGTTATATTGTAAATTATTTATGCTACAAATTAAACGTAATTCTTACAAATAAATAAGAATAAGAATCATATATAAGTTAGTCGAGTAAAAATAAAATGTACTCCATAATAACTTGTACATACGGGGCTGGGTCAAACCCGGTACTGTATCCAAATTCGGATCCGGACAATCCAGTTAGATAAAAGCCCAGGCCCGTTTAGTTGTCTGAATCTTTTGGCGTTAACGACGTCGTATTATTATTAGTCAGTCAGATCAAACGGCTAATGAGAAACTCCAAGTGATTAACATTTGACTTTGACTAAAATATGACTGCTACAAGCCTACAAAGGTCACTGTCCAAACTCCTAAAGCTCAATAGTTTAATGAGGGCAATTAAGGGTAATTAATTAATTAAATAAAATTATCATCAGAAGATTAAGGAACAAAAGAATGTTAAAGTGGCTTGACAATCACGCAAAGTTTGAGAAGACAGCAAGAGTAAGCACTCACTCAGATTCTACACGACTCTCGATGTGCGATTAGTCCCTTTAATCAAGGAGGAGTTGCTAAATGCGTTAAGCAACTTCATTTCCTCACTAATCCCATTTATGGTTCGTTACGCTAAATTCTCACAAATCCCAATTTATTTTTTTATTAATTTTTTTTTTTATATTCACTGATTGTTATTGGCTAAATTCGGGAATTAGAAAAATGATTCAACTTCAAGTTACCTAGTAAATCTTTTTAATTTATATTTAAATTCCGCCTTCAATAATTCTACTTCTCATCCTTTTCGTCCAATCTAGTTATAACACCTTCAGAATGGTAATGACACCTCCCATTCTATGTATATTATAAATGTATATCGCGTAGATTTTCACTTTCGCTTATATAAAACGACAAGTGCTTGAAAATTTTCACATTTTCCTCTCTCAATTGGGTTCTTAGACTGTCCCTATATTTCAATTTCGAGTAATGCATATGATATTGTTGATTACTTTTCACAACAGAGACGTGTAGTAATTTTTTATTACTCTACATATAGTCGAGATATGTAATTACGTAGAAATTGCGATGTTTTTGGCAAGAGTTAGTAACCGGCCACACACTATTACGAACGTGATTGTGATCAAATTTCTTCATCACTGATTTTATTTAGAGCAATTCACGAAAGCATAATTTGGATTTTACTTAACCAAAGGGCTCCACAGTATAATAATAAAATATAAGAGAATAGAATAAAAATTAGTGAACTAAATAATTATTTTCTTATAAATTTTGGCCTTTTGAGGGGATGAATTAAAAATAAATAGACGGCGCCAACTCTAATCTACCATGTCGAGGCGCATGCTAGAAATTGTTGATCTAATATCCTTAATTAATTTCACATAGGTCGTGTTCATGTATAGAAAACGAAAGGTTAATGTTGGACCCGGTTCAAAGTATGCAATTTTGTCAAATTTCTTGTAGTGAGGCCTCTTTCATTTAAAATTCTAGTTATTTCAACTGAAAAAATGTTTTACTTGTTATACTTGAAAAGATGCAAGCACAATTTATTTTGCTAGTCACATTTCAACTATAGCATTATAAAACACTTTAATTTTAGTTACACTAACGTGGCATGAGCTTTCTATATGACACGAGTTTGGCCATCTCCTCAAGTGTAAGTGGTGATACTGATACCATACTTTTAAGCTATTGGATATTGTGGATCTATCCTAACTCATTGACGACTATGTTTTTTAAATAATTTACTTGAATAGAATTTACGAAAATATACACGACCCATTTACATTTTTTTTAACATTTAATTTTGTTACAATTTGTTGTTATTATTATAGTACCATCATCTTTCTTGATGTAAATAGTGTACATAATCGAAATTTTTGGAACTCACCCATCAAGAATTCTTATCATCTTTAACAAGTAAAATGTGTTGAAGCATCCCAAATGTCACTTTGTTGCACCAATAGACCCACAAATGCACAAAGTCCAAGAAATAAATATTGTGAAGGTGGTGAGGAATTTAGAGATACGCATTCCACCCACTCCTCATCTACAACCTTATCCCCTTGCTTACCATTTTGCATATCCAACTCCATATATATTATAAAAAAAATAGATATTTATAGACACCCACTCATGATAATAATTTGAACCTCAAAAAGTTTTGGTCAAATTTGGTCACTACAAGAAAAATGATTGCCATTGAAGTTTACCTCATGCCTTCAAATTAATGGAATGACAAAATCACCCTTTGGTCAATTTGAAGTTCACTTATTATGCACGTAAAGGGGAGTTAATATTTGACCCTTTATGGGGAGGCAAAAAGCAAAGTGATCACAATTGCTTACACGGCCAAGTATAGTTAGATTCATAACAAATTGAGAACATAAAATTGGCAAGAAATCATACATGCATTAGAGTTGTAATATATGTTTTTTGTATATTTATTTTGGTTGTGAGGGATTTTGTTGCCCTTTTTTGACATAAGATTTTGAACAGTTACTACTTATTATCTTATTTAGATATATATTTGTAATTTTATTGAGTAATTCTAGAGAGACATGTAAAAGTGACATTCTTATGTGGCACACATTTATTGAGTGATGATGACATCATTATTTTTTCATTATCCAATACACGTGTGCCACATATACAATGTCACTTATTCATGTCTCCTTAGAATTTTTCAATTTTATTTTATGGGTTATATAATAAGAGAGGTCGGTATTTGAAATTATTTTTTTTGATTATGTATGACAAGAATGAACTTTTTGTGAGTAATATTTTCTATATACTGCAAAGATGATTGAACGGTGATCCTTTAATTGGGGGAGTTTACGTAGTCGCTTGCGAAAATGTTGAGGAAGTTGTTGTAAAAGCATGTGCAAATTTGTTGGGCAAAATTTGAAGGGAACAAGCAAAATGGGGCAAGTATCGGGGGGAAAATATTGTAATCACTAACGTGAATTAGGTAGTGGCGTACTAGTCAAAGGCTTCGTACTATGCAAAAAGCAAAACATACTATTTAACGATGTGAGATCAGTATTATAGTTTATCTGAGATATCTTTACTTTTTACTTTTGAAAAATAGTTTAAAAGACTTGTACCATAAAATTACATTTTCGTTTTCATTTAAGTGTTTAACACATGATGTTAGAGATGTTTTCCATAAATGTAACGTTTTTCACAAAAAATAATTCTAATCAAATACACCCTAACTTTTTAATTGAAATATTCTAAGAAGTTTACAATATTTTGTCTTCTTAACATGATTGCTTGTGGATAACTGATTCTCCCGATTCAGTCCACAGTCACACGTTTGACACAGAATCTATTTCTTGTACCCAAACCATAATCTCATTTTCCAACCATAAATTAATTATAAGTGAAAACGAAAATAAGCAAAGCACAGGCTTGGAGAATACTCAATTAGGGGTGTATATCATGTGCGCAGGCGCTTTCAAGAAATGGAATATACGTTAAGCAACATCCTCTGTCCGGCCAGAAGTTATTTTTTGTTTGTTTTAACTTAATTAAATTAATTGATTAATTAATATTTATGGCCAGTTTCTTGGAATTAATGCTGTCGAATTGACTCTCTATATTTGCTAGATTGAGGTGCAATTTAAAACATGTTGATTGACTGATTTATTAATATACTTTTTTTTTTAATTATTGCAAATGAGTATTCAATTATTCTATTTAGAAGGTTCCAATGCTATTATATAGATGCGTGCCCTTAATTTTTACATGGCAATACGATTTGCGAACCCGCTCGGTAAAGACAAAAAAATTGCTCAGCTTCATGGAGCCACTTGCCAAGGTCGCTTGGCTCTACTTGCAGAACAAGCCAAGCTGCGATAAAAAGAAATCTTTTGAGTTTAAGTCAAGCTTGGACATAACAAGAATAGCTCGCTTTGAACTTCGTCATTGCTAATAAATCTGTGATGGTAGAATATTCACTAGCAATGATTTTGAGTTCAATAAATTAATAAACTTTTGAGTAATATATATACATATATATATTTAAGTTCACACCACTTATGTTAGTTGAATCTTATAAATTGAACCATATAAGGAGAAAAGGACACGATGTAATAGCATTGGTATATACGTGGAGTTTTCTAGGTTTGATGGCTTGTTTGAACAAATTCTTAATTTTTGTTTTTTGAACTTGAAGATTCCAGTCATAAGTCTTCGTTTAAATATGGACTTTTGGTATTATATTGAACATTGGAATTTCTTTTTAGAATTGTCCTCTTGAAGAGCATCATGGATTGTTTTAACTCGATTGTAACAATGTCTATATTTAAACAGCAGTCCTTATTTAGCACGAGATCTTAGATTCGAGTTTATATCATTCCCCGAAGTTCCCCAAATTGTATAAAAGAAAGAGACATCTCATTAATCTATGTCATGTCATTACAAGCCGTTTATAAGAACTTCTATCCACTATCACTACCTTTTATCCTAAATGATCTCTTACATGTCTATTAATTAGCTGTATCCATTTTACTCAAGTAAAAGTACTGAATTAATTAACGTATCACATAAACGTAAATCAAGAATCGTTAAAAGCAATCAATAGATAGATAATCTAGTTTGAACATTTACTTAATCTTCACTTAATCTGAAGTGAAAGTAAGAAATTGAATTGCATTAGGGATACGTAACAAGCTAGAAATAAGCGGAGGGATGAATGCATCACATCAACCAAGGTGGCCGACGTCCGCCGGCCCCTCATGGCTTTGCGTGTCCACCATTAACCAATTACAACTCAATTAATAATCCAAATAGGTAATCTTCTTTGTGAATCTAGCTAGATGAATTCATACTACAGTTGTGTTATTCGAACAAAAGGAGAGACAAAAATTTAAACAAAATTGACACCTGTCATAATTCTGTTTTTCAACTTTTCATCAATGGTAATATATCACATAGGCTATATCTTCATTTTGTTACACTTTTTATCTACTTATTTATCCAAATAGAATTACACATTCATACTACCGATGCTAGCTAATATAAAAGCATAAACTCAAAAAAGAACACATGATTTGAACTCCAAACGGTAATTTTTTTATTTTAAAAATAAAAATTAAAAATATAAACACGTTGAATCGAAAACTAGTATCTCCAGACAAAAAGTCATGCTTGTATAAATCTGATGTTAAAAAATTAATCATTGAGAAGAAAACATGCATATATTCAATAACTAGAACATCTCTAACGGTTTCTTTATCATAATTACAAAAATACACTGTCATGTATCAAACTACATGGCACTTAGGGGGGAAAAAGGAAAAATGGAAAAAAGTAGACAATGTCTAGAAAGAAAGTATATTCATAATGTTGTTTTATATATCTTTCTTTTTTGTATTAACATAAATGTACACCAGTTCTACTACTTGTTGAATACACATACGTTCACCGTTAGATATATTTTCTCTCTTCATATTCTAATTAATTTTATTTGTTACATCGATTATGGTTGTTGGATATGCTCTTAAGTTTTACTAGCTAGCTCGAGATGCACAAATCATACATTGGATCGAGATAAACTGAAAAAATAAGTGAAAAATATTTATTAAATTTTACAAAAATATAAGTAGCTGTATATTGTTAAAGTAGGTGTTTCGTTTAAATTTTTAAGAATTGATTTTGTGAAGAAAGTGATTTTGAGTGAATACGTGATTAAAAAATTTAAAAAAATTTAAAATCAAACGGGACACAAAACCGGGTGCTGTGTTTCAGCAGTCAGTCAGCTGACTTTTCGTCAACAACTAAACGTGCGCTCACATATTCCTGACCTTTTCATCTCTTTGTAGTCTTTCGGGTGCCGCGTGGCACCTGCATGCATAGGCCACGTCGGATGATGAAGGAACTAATCACATGCCACGCGGCGTACTCGCAAAAGAGCCTCGCAGTATGAGGAGAAGAAGGGAACAACCAAAAAACTCACCTGTTCCCAAACCTCCCAACAAAATGTGGGACCCCGTTTATTCAACCGCACAATATCCTCTAACAAACTCCCTCCAAAGAATCATATTCTCCCTTTAAGGGTTGGGATTCAATTTTTCCTATTTTTCCCCCTTCAATGTATTGATAAAGATGTAACGATTTTGTATTGCCGTTCATCTGTACCCAAGTATGATGTGATCAAAGTATGTTGAAAAACCCTCTTCTCTATCTATTAGACGGACAACCATTAACAACTTTATACTCTTAATTTCGATAAAGACACGATAATTACATGGTCATGCTCATCCATGATCGAGTATGATATAATGAAAGTTTAATTTAAATAACAAGCCCATTCAAATATATCACCTTAGAGAATCTTGGCAAGTGATGATAAATAAAATTATTTTTCTGAGTTGTTTAAATGATATCCTTGGCTAGTTTATATGGTGTTGTTTGTCCATACCCGAGTACGATTTGATATAATTAAGTTTGTTCAACGACCTCTTCTCTATGTGCTTATACGGAAAGTCACGCACCATAATTACGTGGTGAATATACGCCACATATCAATTCGTAATTAGCGACATTAAATAACAAATCCATTTAAATAAGCCACCTCACCGGATGACGACAATCCTAATAACTAAACTAACTAGTGGTAAATAAATTTATTTATAGAGTCTCTCAAATGAGCATCCCTATTAGTTTATCATGATCACTTAAGGTGATGTTTAATTAGTTTCGATTTGACACTATATATATACATGACACTATATAGTGTCATACAATCATATGACGTATATCGGAAAAGGTCACATGGAAAGCCTCCATAACCATGCGACATGACTCATGACTGTATGACACTATATATATGGTATCATATGTCTAATGTTAGAGATCATTTTTAGGTGTTCAACTGTTTATTTTTTTTTTATCAATTTCAGAAACTTACATACGTGGGCGAGAAGCTGTAAAAATTGTAGTGAGTCCAAAGAATAATTAGACAAAGCCATGTGGATTTATGAGTTTACACTTGAAATGTACTACAAGAAAAAGTAATTAAGTTCATATATATATATATATATATAGTACGTATGAAGAGTGAAAATCAATTAACCAAGTTAAATTGAGATTCGTGTGGGTGGCATTATCTTCCATTTCACATCATTTTCAAGTGAGATTTACAATTGCTCATTCTACACTTGATCCTAATGTATCTTTATATGTTGGAATGCGAAAAGAAAAATAATAATACTTGCTAGAGCAATATTATTTCTAATCCAATATATACAACAATGTTAAGTATTTCAATGTAAGAGAAACTGTTTTTGGAGTAATTTCATAATTCTTAAAGTCAAAACATTGAGGTACAAATTTTTGGAGATTTTTCTTCCTATTCATCATAAATTCAACCATCTCTAAACTTGTGGTAATGATTAATCCACAAGATTTTTTTTTTCATGTTTTATTTTAATTTATTTAAAATAAAAAGTCCTCTTTCTTTTTGAAAAGCAAGAAATATTCATTTTACTTTATCTTAAGAGTGGAGAAGGTACCGCAATAAAGAAGCCACTTGACACCTCTCTTCACCATTGCTTCCAAATCCAGATTTTCCAAGCTATCTTTGGCTGTCTAAGCATCAATTCACTATATCACGCCACGTGTCACTTTCTCAGACCCTATCTACGAAAACTTTAATACTATTCGTCCCAGAGGGCCTCTTATTTCAACGCAATACGTCTGCATGCATGCAAAATGCCGCCTCTCGCATTAAAGGTAATTCAAGTCGTTATTAATAATTAATTAGTCAACATAATTAATTATTATTAAATTAATATACGAGCTTTCACCTAAAGATTGCATACAGAATTTTAAATATAACCTCTTCTCCAGTAATAATATATTCATACAAGTTTTTAAATGTTATAAAGGAAAACTAATCGTTAATCTTATACTGCGTGAAATCAAACATTGTGAATATATTACAAAATAACATTATAGGTTAACCAATGCGTAATGCAACATGTAATTACTATATATAATAGAAAATTGATGCTTGAAATTAAGTACTGGTCCGAACAAGATTGACCCTTTTTTTCCCTTAAGATTGAAAACTTAACAATAGTTTTTAACATATAACATATGGGTTAATTTCATATATCATGCCCAACCTTTGGGGGCTAGGGTTAGTATCAACTGGCTCCTAATTTTTTTAACCTACTAAGTCCCCAACCTTTCATTAAGTCACGCATATAGTCCCTTTAACGGTTTCCATCAATTTTACCGTTAATTCCTCAAATAAATTACTATTCTATCTCTTATCATTTTTAAATTAAGAAGCAAAAATTTTAAAAATATAAAAATTTTTCCAGCAGCTTATGGGGGGAGTCTTGAAATTGATCTAGTATCTGATGTATAGTACACTATCGCACAACATAGACCATATGATGAGTATGTGGGTACTCGGGATACTCCCCCCATGTATTGCCAGAAATGGCAGCAAACGGCTGCCATTTCTAGAGCCAAAAGTGGGGGAGTCTCCTCTTGTACTGCCATTTCTGGCAGCACAAACTTCTCTCCCCAGAAGGCTGCTAGAAATTTGCTACTATTTCTAACTACACATGGGGGAAACTCTCCCCTTTCTAGCTCAGGAAATGGCAGCAAAGCCATTTCTGGCAGCCAAAAAGGGGAGTTCCCCTCCCCCATTTTTCTTTTTTTTTTAAATAAAAATATTTATTTTTTTATATTTTAAAATTTTTTATTTCTTAATTTAAAATAATAAAGGGGTATAATGGTAATTTATTCGACGAGTTAACGGTGAAATTGACGGAAACTGTTAAAATAGACTATGTGTGACTTAATAAATGGTTGGAGACCCAGCAACTTGAAAAAAAAGGTCAGGGACCTAGTCAATATTAACCACAAAAGTTGAGGACGATATGTGAAATTAACCCAAAATATATGCGTCTGGTTTGAGTCCTAGTATAAAAGCTTGGTAGCAAAATCAAGAAACTTTGAAAAAGACACTTAACAAGAACTTAAGGGGCATGATAAATGAAGAGAGTTCTTGATGAAAAAAGTAAGGCAAGGATTAGCCAGAAAAGAAAAAATTGTCTACAAATTTGACTTGGAGAGAGTGACATGTTGAAATATATATTGCAACTCCCCTCCCTTTAAGCTAAGGAAACCCAACCACTCAAAACTAATTAAGATGCCTAATTTTGTACGACAATCAAACGTAGTCAACATCATTAAATTATTATTACGTAATTTGCAAATATAATGGGAAGTAATATAAATGTCTATATCATGTTAATCTGGAAAATTTTTGTTAACGCTGACCATTTTTAGGAAATGAATGATTTTGACAGATTCCTTTTTATATAGTTTTAATGAAATTATTATAGAGTGTTTAGAGTCCATTGCGTTCAAGTGTTTAATGGACACCATTTTTGTGTTCAATGGAGTATATGACAATTTCCTATTAGAGACATTGAGGGTCGGGCCCTCAATGTGTCCAATAAGGAGTTGCCATTGAGTCCAAGTGTCTAATGGACAGCATATAATACATAAACAAGTTAAGCGATTTAATCCATTCAAGCTTGGCACTTTTAACCGGCACTTAAGATTCCAAGTGAACCATACAGCTTCCTTATTCAGAAGTTTAATGGCCACAAATTGATTAATTATTATACTCATTTTAATAATACTCATACTTTATTTATTAGAATTAATTATAAATTATTAATTACGCGGAAGGGTTAAAATGCAAATATAATATCCTAACAACATTAATCACCGTTTCTTAATTTGTGTAAAAATATCTATCGGCCTATTTTGTAAGATAGAGTAATTAAATAGTCAAAATTACAACAATGTAATTATAATTTCTTATGCCCTTTAAATTGACAGTGGCATTATATTGTCAATTATTCATATAAAAAATGAAAATTAGATGAGCTTGTTCACTCGCATCCCCTCCTAAAAATAAAAAGGATAGATAATTACCCTTGGGGCACAGCTGGGTTGGCGAAGGAGGTGGGAGGAAAAATACATAGCTAGAGGATATTAAGAGTTCGAATCTTAAAGAGACTCTTGGTAGAAGCCCGTGGAAACACACACTAACCCTGGTCAATCTAGATACATCCCGTAATTTACCTCTTACATAAGGTATAGGGGCGGGCAAGTGTTGGCGCTCGGTGTGCAATCAAAAATAAATAAATAAAAAGAAAAAAAAAAAAGGAGAATTCCAAACCGCACCACACCCCACCCACCCACCCACTCCCTAAAAAAAAAGAAAAAAAAAACCTCTATTTTTCAATTTTTATGTTATATGTATGCACATGCTTTTGCAGGAGACGGAGGGAATGGGTCCCATATACAAGTTGCTTGTCCACATGTACTTATTACCGACAGGTGGGTCCCACGTGGGTTAACATGAGTGGTCAGAATCATCCCCTTGAGATTTACGTCATCGCCCGACTTATCCACGCCTGTATTCGCTTTTCCCATCTTTTTTTTTTTTTTTTTCTCTTTTCCATTTTTGTTCCCCATTTCTCTTTGTAAAACCCATTTTCAACATCTTTAGAGCTTGTTTAGGAATGGCAAAAGAGCGGGTATGCCTTCTCGCGCTTGTGCCTGCGCCCCTGCCCTGTTAAGAAAATTCCTTTCGGTACCAGATTCAATCGGGTACAGGTACGGGTTCACGGAGGGTTTGAAAAAAATTACCCGTTACCCATCCTATTAAGAAAAAAATCCATCAAAATAAAAAAAGAACGGCACTGATCAATGGCGAAAACTTTGGGATTGGGTAGACTATTGGAGACTTAAAGTTAAAGGGTTCGAGTTGGATAGCGACAAAGACGAGAAGAGAGGAGTTGATTTAAGGATAGAGTTTGTTTTGTCTTTGAATTAGTCTTTTTATTTTAAGAAAACTCAATTTTTGAATGAATTAATTATTAAAGTTTAGTTAAAAATTTAACAAAAATAGTACTAGATGGGATGGTTAAGGTTTATTGTTTCCATCTTGAGT
The DNA here is from genome assembly GCA_963692815.1 of Nyctanthes arbor-tristis. Classification (NCBI taxonomy): domain Eukaryota; kingdom Viridiplantae; phylum Streptophyta; class Magnoliopsida; order Lamiales; family Oleaceae; genus Nyctanthes; species Nyctanthes arbor-tristis. The sequence continues at coordinate 40,198 of CAVNYN010204152.1, forward strand.
ATCTGGAATCAAATCCTCACCAACTCACTACTAAGGTTTAAAAAATTTTTCCAAAAAAAATTAAATCGGGTATCGGGTTGGGGGCGAGTTGAGGCGGCCAATATCCGACCCCGACCCGATAAGACTTGAGGGAGAAATCTTTCACCTAGTACCCGCCTCAATACTTAACGAGGCGGGTATTCGTAGGTATCAGGTAATACCCGTCGTATTACCATCCCAAAGCCTTGTTTGATTCTCATTATTTGTTTAAATTTAGAAAAATTATAGTAAGAGAAGTAAAATATGTATTAGAAATATAAAAAAATATAAAATATGTGACTTTAATTGAACAATTGTCAAATCAATGTTTGGTAAAATTATAAATTGAGAGAATATGAAAATCAAACAAGGAAAATTCTCCTACCTGCACATTGTTGTCAACTAATTGACATGTAATAATAAAAGAGTATTATATAGTACTGACTCATTCTCAAAAAGATAGTTCTATTTCTTTTTCATAGATTAAAAAAGTTCACTTAATATTATTAGAAAAATAAATTTTAACATTATTTTCATATTCTTCACTTTCATTTATTAATTATTCTCCTTTAATAATTCTAATTTTTTTATAATTATACACATTAAATGGAGGCATATAAGAGAACTAATATTTCAACTACTTTCTAAAAAGAAAATTATACCATATTTTGGAACGGAAAAAGGGAAAACTAAACCATTTTTTTAGGAGAGAGGTCGTAATAAGGAGTATGTAGTTAGTTTTTATTGATAAGCTAACACAATAATGTGCTAATCAGATGAAAAAAATTATATATTTATACTAGTAAAATAATAATTGGAGGAGTAACTACAAATGAATTCACCTTACATTATAAGAGACTATAATTAACAACAGTAATAAAAAATCTCAATGGTGACATATATAACATTTAAATGGAAGTAGTTAGTCTCCATCAAGCATATATTAAAAATAAAAAGTAGAAATGTACAATAATTTGAATGAAAAAGTGACCTAATTTAATGTTCTTCAAAAGTATAAAACTTCATTCAGTCTAAAATATTACAATCAGTTCCTTCTCCATTAATTCTAAACTCCTATGCCATAATAATAATTATTATGAAACCCAAATTATTTGTAACGATTACAAAGTCATGCATATAAAGAATATAACAAAGTTAACTAGACTCATCGGATTAGCAGAGGAATAAAAACCAACTAATAGAAAGCCAATACATAAGTATATCATTTTAAAAAAGAGTAAAAGATTACACAATATTTTACAGTTGTCATAAACAGCAACTGTTCATGATTTCTAGAAGAAAAATATCCTGCATTTAGGAAAATAGTTAGTAGTAGGACTGTCGAAAATGCAAAAAACACAATATAGATGTGGTTCTCTACCATTTAAACCTTTGAAATATGAATGACAATATGAACTTATAAGCAAAAAAAAAAAAAGCATTTATTAATTATAATATATATTTTTAGTCTATGATTTTGTTCACAATGATTACACAAACAAATTTTCTATATCCAAATTATCTTCGAAGTTTGAAAATACTTAGAAAACACAACAATGGAAGCAACCATATGGTGCGTGAGTTCTATACATTGGTATCTAAGTAAACATCTATTTTTCCTCGTTAGCATTTTAGTTCTCGTGATTGATCATAACCAATTCTCTATCAGTTGATGGGAGCTTTCAAATATTTATCCAGCAGTAGCAATTAGATACGGTCATAGTCGACTAAAATACTACTTCCATCCACATTTCTACTCTTTATTGCGAAACTTCACCGAGCTTATTCCCTATATTATAATAATAATAATAATAATAATAATAATAATTATAATTATAATAATTATTATTATAGAGGGAGAGAGAGAGAGAGAATATTATCCATTAATATCAGAATCAAAGGTTGCGGTGTCTATTTTCTAGCCTTTTTCTGTTGTGTCTATTACATAACGCACTCTTACAATTAGTACATTTACCACAAACAGCTGATTTTTCCTTTTTCCCCTTCTTTCCTCACATGAGTTACTATCTTTATCTCTCTCTTCATTTTTTCTTTATTTAATTGATTCTGATTATATCTACACAACCTTTAATTTGAAAAATTTTCAATTTAAATTAACCAAAATCCTTTTTCCTAATTCATTTCAATCTACTCAACCGCCAGAAGCAACACATTTTTTTTAATAAATTTCTCTCCAACCGCCACAAGCACCTCATTCATTTTTTCCCCTCATTTATGCCACAAGCTCCTAATTTTTTCTTTTTTTCCTCATTTTTTCTTTTTTTTTTTTTTTTTCTCTCAACCGCTACAAGCAACTCATTTTTTGGCTCTAGAATTTCCTCCACCCGATTTTTTTTCTATTTCATTTCAATCTACTTCCATACATATCCTCACTCCATTAGGTAATATGAAATCTCATACAAATCAATATTGAGTATGTTACAATCAACCTATTTATCTGATTATCATTCCATATCTATTTATTCGATTATCATTCCATACTCTTGCAAATCTATTCCAAAATTGGGATTTCTTCTCCTTATGAGCTTGAACTCCCAGTCGAGGGAGATTGCTGTATATGGAGTGAATATATAAATATGATCCCCATTAAATGAGCCTCTATTTGCACACATATTATTTAGTCACTCTTTGCAGATTATGCTTTATGGAAAACAACTGTTGTTTCGGTTTTCATTAGGTGAATCTAATTCTTGACGTGTTTACTGTGATTTTTGAAAAAGGCTGAACTCGCTCTCTATGTAGTCGAATAGTTTGTTATCTTCGTATTATTGTAGACAATAATACAAAAAAAAAAAAAACATATAAAACGTATAAAACTAATCAAGGAAGTCTAATTATTAAACATGTCAAATTATATGACAATGGTATTTATATTTCGTGGTGTTGATGCTAATACCAAATCAAACTTTATACCGTTTCTTTTATTTTTATATAATCTATTTATGTAAATGTGTTGGCATATATATCTTTAATTTGGTGAGTATGTTATTATATCTTTAACTTAACTAATACACGTTAAGGTAATGTTTGCCATTTAACCGTTTCTTTTATTTTTATATGATCTATTTATGTAAATGTGTTGGCATATATCTTTAACTTGGTGAGTATGTTATTATATCTTTAACTTAACTAATACACATTATGTCATGTTTGCGATTTACTATGACTCTAAACTGAGTCTTAGAGTTATAATTCAATATGTTCACTGCATAAAAACTTGAAGAGAATTAAAACTAAAAAATCAAAAATATTTGTGTTTAATTGATATACCAGATGATCTTCTGGTACCAAATTTTGGCGATCCCAATGAATCAATCATAAACGCCACATATCTCGATTTTTTAGTTCGGGCGATGATTCATTATATTTGCAAGGTCGGGCCATTATAGCTCCAACTCTAGACATTGCAGTGTCCATAAATGATTACATGGTTTCCAAGAAAAATTCCGAAGTTAGATCATATTTGAGCTTTGACTCAATTTGTGATTCAGATTCAAGTGAGAAGCAATTTCATAAACTCTACAGCAAGGAATTTCTGAACAACATTAGATGTTACGGGTTGCCTGCACATGAGCTAAACGTAAAGGTTGGTGTTCCCATGAAGTTGCTACAGAATTTAGATCTTTCAGTTGGTCTATATAATGGTATCAGATGTTAATCACTAGGCTTGGAGCACACTGAAGGAAAGATTTTGACAGAATTGTATGTTGTTGTTCAAGAGTAACAAGCCGAGATGGTCTAAAGATCTTGATATGTGATGAAAGTGGAGAAACTAGCAATTCTACAGTTAATATTGTTTACAAAGAACTATTCAATAATCTTTGATGGGTATGCTTATTTTCCACATATTAGTTTACAAATAATTTATCATGTACTACAATTAATTTGAATATTGTTAATTTATTGCTTTTAAGATTTTTTACAGTCAAATTTCTTTCTATGCTATTTTAGCTTCTTTATCTTAATTATTTGTAGGATATTTGATTGATTAATCATATTATATCGTATAAACACGGTTCTCATCTATTCACAGGTATATTACTGTGAACTCTATTATTGTTTTGAAGACAGTCTATTTTTTCTCTTTACATAAAACATCTGGTTATTAAAATATACTTCCATCATATTAGTAATTTATTTTAATGTCGATTGTATTTGTCGATGGCTATCATTATGTGTAATATATAATTTGTTGGCAGTTATATATTCTCGGCCTATATTGTCTTCTTTTGATTAATGGTTTTTGCCTGAATTGAGGTTAGTTCAATCAAATTTTACTATACTTTATGAATATGTTTATTACAACTATACAAAACTTTCCATGAGTTACAATTTAATCCATAATGTCTAAAAATAATGATATATAACACAATCAACGAAACATGGTTTAATCACATATTCTGCTGTATTGGTGGGTTGTTCTTTATCTATTAGATATCATATTATAATTTCATGATGTCTTGGAGCCCATCTGGTGGTATTGTTTTTTTCTATTTTTAATAATGGTTAGTTATCTTCTTTGAGCAGCCTACTTATAGTGTTGTTTATTAATTGTTTTAAGAGAACTTCATTCATCATCATCGTCATTATTATTATTATTCCCCATTATTATTATTATTATTATTATTATTGAGGGAACACACTTAAATTTCATTAATAATGGAGTCATTCGTTACATCATAAGCCAATGATTCATCTAACCAACTAAGGGCTTCCAACATCCCAAGTTTGGACATTTTTTATTGGTCAATATGTACAATATATTTTTGTCTATAAAATGTAATTTATATTTCACAATTTTTGCTTTCTTATTTATAAATCTTTGCAAACAATATTGTGACTGACCCATTAACATATTTCAATATCTTAAATGTATGTGAAAAACATTTTGATTTATATAAAATTCCCCGTGTTATTTTTGTACCATTTTAACTACCCGTGCAACACACGTGTGTTAAACTAGTAAATAGATAGATATAAAGTACTTTTGGAGGTGAAAATAATCAACAAAGAAACAACAAAATTTGTCTCAATTTATTATTATCATGAAGGAAAAGATTAGAGATTAAAAAAGGAAGAGGGAATGATTTATATGGATAAAGAAAAAATAAAGTTTGTTTCAATTCATATAATTAATCCCAATTTCACAATGAATATGATTAAAAAAAAGAAAGAGAGAAGAAGTTAAGGCTATCAATCTATGTGTTTATTTCGGAAAGAAATGAAAAAGGAAGAAAAATCAATATAAAATGGCTTTAAAAAATGTTTAGGAAAAAAAAAAACTCATTTGATAAGTAAGCTATAACGTCATCCTCTTACCGCACCAAACAATTGGCAAGAAATGGAACATAATCTTACCAGGTAGCACCATGTGTAAGAATCAAGTTGCTAATTAATTATGGAAAATAGGTATCAGATTAGTTAATACCAAATTTCAAGATACAATATATATATATATATATTTGATTTATTGAGGAATTAAAGAAAATCAAATGACCATTAGTGTTTATATCCAATTTAGAACTCTAAATCTGGGTAGCATTCAATCACGATTTAATTCAAATAAAGATTGAAGCAAGTATCATTCCAGTGAAGTCAGAAAATGAATGCAAATTTTTTGGTAATTAAAGTCCATGAAATATTTTCAAGGAAAAGTCCAGAAAATAAATTAGCTTAAAATAAGTGCAATAGATAAAGAAAAAATTAAAAAAATCAATACATGTATATATAAAATTAAATAAAAAATATATTACAGACACCGCAAGACTTACTAAGACAGTTTAGGCGGGCAAACCTATAAACTAGACTTTATTCTTATATATATATATATATATATCTTTTTTTTTTTTTTTTTTTTT
>CAVNYN010204156.1:0-41961 GCA_963692815.1 Nyctanthes arbor-tristis
GCGCCAACCACATCTTGACAAGTGACGCAAATCACCCCATGACAAGTGGTGGAGTGTGGCGCCGCACACTTGTCGGGAAATTGTCCAAGAAGTCCTTCCCCTTGCATTATCTTTCAATCAAGTTCACACTCTTCAATTCATGTCAATTAAGTCATTACACTTTAGTTTATGTCAATTATCAACCAAGATCTTTCTTTAGCGTCAATTCAATAACAATATTTTGATCTTCAAGCAATCTTTCAATGATATTCAAGTAATTCTTCCAAAACAACAATTTCGTTGCTTACCTTAATTTGTAGAAATTTTCGGGATGTTACATGTAATATGTTACAATTTGTACATTATACATTGCTATCGCATAATTTTTTAGAATCCGTGCATTACACATTGCTTTTGTGAAATACATTACAGTGTAACTTATTACAATTCGTACATTACGTGTAACTTGTTACAATTCATACATTTCACATTGCTTTCGTAAAATACGTTACAGTATAATTTATTTGACATTAAGTTTTTAAGTGTGTAAAAGATAAAGGTGAAATCCTAGAACTTATTACACAGTATGTAATTTTCTTCAAATTTAAACTGTATAATCATTGATTAAATTTCATAAAACTTTTTAATAACAATGAAACTAATACAAACTACGACATGATTTACTGTAACTAATGAAACTTGTTACGTGATATGTTAACTTTTCTACGACATGTAACAAGTTTACACAACTTGTAAAATTGTATATACCTTGTAATAAGAATAATTGATGAGAATTATAACAAAGATAATTGAGATGAGAATAAACTAAAAGAAATTAATAACACACAAGTTAATTTACAAAATTAATGAAACATGTTACACAATATAATGAGAATACACAACCTGTAGTAGGAATACACGACCGGTACATTTGTATCCACCATATAATGAGAATAAATGATGAGAGTTGTAACAAGAATAATTGTAACCATAATAATAAACTAAAAGAAATTAAGCACTGTGATCTCGAACTAAAGGAAAAAGAAAACACGGGAGAAAATAAAAAAATAGATTTCAAAAAATACATTGAATACCTAAAACTTCATCAGAAACTTCTGGGAAAAAAAGAAGAGCTGTGGAAATCAAAATTCCGTGGAAAAAATATATGCGGACTCGAAATACTCGCTACTACGACATCGCTGTGGGATCGAAACGGAAAACTTGAAGGAAAATTGTAGAAATTGTTTGATAGAGAGGAGAGAGAGAGAAGACGATAGAGCTCAAAAATTGGGAAAAAATTGGATGAGAGAGAATGCCTCATATATTGTTTAATTAATTTCCATTAATTAATAAAATGTAAATTGGTGAGAGAAAAATGGAATAATTTGATTATTTAAAAACTTATTAGAATAAATAAAAACAATATTTTTCTAAAATATTTTGAAAAGAAGTATTTTTCAAATATGTTTGGGTTGGGGTAGTGTAGTGCCTAATTTCCTTATTTTATACTGAATTTGCTAAATATTTATGTTAACCGTGTTATATTTTTACTTTTACAAAGTGAATTAGTAATTATTTATTATTATGTAGAAAGATATCTAATTTCGTATAAAAGGAAAAATTTCTACCTATTTCCCCAACCCCACTCAACTACAATGCCAGAGCACAAATAGTCGTTCTCCAGTGTTGATTCGAGCTTTCTGTGAACACAAAAGTATAGATCATGCTCAATGATTCAAGGTGTAAGACTCCAACTAATTCAAAAAATATTGTATTAATCCCTTTTCCTACGGTTACAATGAGTTACAGATTTCTTATAAAAATAAAATACAATAAAATAAAAAATAATGTGTAGAAAAATTGTATCTTTTTGCAACAATAGAGAGATTTCGACCAAGATAACTTTAGGAAAAGCAAATGACTCAAACACACATTACTTCATCATTGTTTCTTGATCCTATCTTGACCAAAAGTTTCAAACTTTCACGGTGTTGCTTAGTGGTTTAGAAAAAGAAAACGAAAAAGATAATACATAAATTAAGCTAGTATCCATTGTAAATTCCAAAAAACTAAACATAAAATTTCTATTTATGAAACTTTACTAACAATAACATTAATACATTTAACAGCTTAGAAATAGTGTGCGGCTGTGTCGAAAAAAAGATAACATAAAAGAAGCCAAGGAGGAAATTAGCATCTATAAATCATAATAGGAAACAAAGTAGTGAAGAACTTAAAAAAGAGGTTTCCTATTTCCCAAAAAAAAAAAGTGTTAAACCTGCCCTAGCTTCTCATGCATTGTTACTAATTTTAGTGTTGCTTCAAATGATTCTGATGCCATTGCACAAAATTGTCATTGAAATTGGAAGTCTGCGAAAATTAAAAATGTAGAATGTAGCAAGCAAAATATAATGAATTGTTTAAATATGTAATTATATACTTAAATGTAGAAAGGGTGAAACATAACATTAATTAAAAGAAGAAAACATTAATGAGTCCTTTCGTGGGTCATGTTGGAGTCCCACCCCACCCCATGACCTGACCTATCTTAACTTATCCTTTAAAATATTAGACAAAGACCTGTTATCAGATTTGCAAAACAAAAACAATAACTATACAGTTTTGTATATACTCGTATTCACTTGATAACTGTTCAGATAAAATTTTTCATACTCATGAGAAAGTACCATCCCGTCGTACCATTTTTATGAGTAAAATTCAAAATTAATAGTTATAATTAAAATTTTAAATAGGGATATATTTGTAAAGAAATGCAAGTTAGACCTTTTAATATAAAGGGAGACTATATATGTGGGACACCATAAAAAGAAAAATAGGATCAGATAATTGGAATGGAGGGAGTAATTTTTTGTGCAGTTTATTTTCTTCTTGTGGATTTTATGTCTCTTTGTTCACAAAATTTTCGCTAAAATTGATTATTATCTTCGTCAAATTAAAATATCGATAAATTAGTATTCAACCCGTATGTTAGAGATAAATTCCCAATGTTCCATATAAAAACAAAAAACAATTCATTACATAAATTGCAAAAAACAATGAATGGTAACAATAATAATTAAATCAAATGAAATAACAACATGAATTCAGTCGGTATTTTGAAGGCTTCACATCTATGGAGAAAAAAGACTAAGAAAATAAATTATTTACATCCTCTACAACCTAATCGTTGCAACATAAACGATATAGATGTTGTAACTTATTTTTGTTTAAAACTTTAAAACATTCTTTTGTTTTAAATTTATGATTTAATTGTTTTGTTTTTCGGTTTCACTTTTATTTTATTTTAATTTTGAGTTTAATTTCTCTTGTAACCTCCATTTCAAGAATGTAAATACATTACTATTGTCATTCATGTGGGGTTTGATTCTAGCACTATAAATAGGTGCTAGTTTCATTGTTTTATATACACAAGAATGAAGACATAACCTAAGAAATTCTGCCATACATGTAATATAGTTTATACTATTTTAGCAGTACGATAGAGGCTCGTTCACTCTCTATGATCGTGTTCATGGACGGAATATTGGCTGAGAGCTAGGGATTTTATCTTGGAGTCGTGCCACGCCGATAGTACCCGTACGAAGGGAGGCCAAAACGACTTTAGGACTATGTCCTTGACACGGCTCTCTTAGGCCAGCCGTTCTAACTTTTTTTTACTATATTTCTATTGTCTTATTTGATTGAGAGACTTTGTTTGATTTAATTAATTTTTATGTTATTCAAGTATCACACAAATATCACAATTTCCCTAACAATAGAAAAAGGATTAAAAAAATAGTCACAAAAGTTTTCAAGTTAGAACATAGATGTTAAGAAAATAAAATTTAGCCATATATTATTATAACAGAATTATATTATGTGTTTTTAACTGTTAGTGTGATGCAAATAAGTGAAATTTTATTGCAAAAAAAAAAGGGAGAATAAATAAGTTGATTTTCTCCAAATTATTATGAACTAAGTTTTCATTTATATATAAGTTATTTTGAAATAAATTTTGGTTTCCATATTATCAAAGACTCTGAGAAGAAAATTTTGAAAATCAAATAAATATAAATAATAAATGAGTAATAAATAGAGATAATACCAGACAATTAATTTATAGTGCCTTCATTTTCGAATAATAATTCAATAGTGGGAAGAATAATTCTAAAAAATACTTATCCCTAAGAAATTGACAGTTATTCGCTGTCAAATTTACAACGATAACAGATAATAAAGAATTATAAAAACTCATTATTATATATAAATGCTTTAAAAAAAGAAATGAGCAAACTAAAATAAAAAAAGGAATATAAAAAACTAATAAACTAATTTAAATGATTGAAAACTCATGATTAATATTCAAATAAGAAAAGTTTAAATTTTAAAACTCGAAAATGAGGCTTATAAGTTTTTCAATTTTTTTTTAATTTCGTTTCAATGTAAGAGTTTCTCTTTTTTGCATTATCTAGATTAGTGAGTTAACTTTGGTTTGACAAAACTTGTATATTGACAAAACTACACAAATTTCAAATTGTTCTATACTCGAAAGACTTTCATTAATAAACCTGATTATGGAGATTAATAGTGAATGAGTTTTAATTTCTTTAACAAAAAAATGGTTTTTTTTAATTTACAGATCTAGAGTTTTATGCATGGCAAGTAGCAACGTAAAATTTTTGTAGACAATAATTTAAAAATATTTATCCAATTGGAACAACATCGAAGAACAATACTTAAAATGTAATGCCCCGTACCCTGTAACAATCACATCATAATACACAAATATATAAAACCACTACACCTATACAATATGTAAAAGTGTTAAATAAAAAATTAAAATTAATTGGGGCACTATCTATAGAGGTAGTAATCCGACCCAAATTATTGTGCAACATCATGATAACCAGGCCCAAATCATTGTACAACATCATGGTAAGGTCAGTAAAATTATGAGCAGGAAAATTACAATTCTAATTAAAAACTCTTGTACTATATATTATATATATTATATATTATATGATATTGTATTATATTATATATGATATGATATGATTTCAAATTTTTATTAAATCTATCACACTCATTTTACCACATTATAATTTCTCATTATAATTCAATTTGAATAAAGAGATTCAAACATCCACTTAATTAGAGAAGCTTCTACAACTAAAAATTTAATACTCATAGTTACAAATAATTCTTTTCCATTATATAATAATTATTATAATAATAATCTAATTCATCCATTTAAGCATTATTTCTGATGATGGGTGCCTTTTCCATAATCTGGAGAAATTTATATGATATCTAGGTTCTCAATTATATGCATATTACCCACAAATATATATATATATATATATATTCTAGAGTCATGTGGTAAATAAAAAAGAACAACCATGATTGCTACTGCGGGGTGCCCATAAAAACGAGGAAGTGAGAGTTGAAGGACTGAGAATCTCGTCGTCTATCTGCACTTGCACCATTGTAGTGTAAGCAGTAAATGTGGTGTAAAAATAAAAACAAAATGTGGTTAGTTAAGTAATTTTGTTTAGGGTTTTTTTTGTAAATTAAAAAATCATTTAAGTTTCTGGTATGAGAAATAATATTTGTAGTGATAATATAATTACCCAACAATCAAACTTAGCATAATTGTCATATTTACGGAGAGCATCTCCAGTGGAGAGTTACGGTTATGGAGTGGTTTGAGGAGAGATAGATAGAGAGAATTTGATGATTTTAATTGAATGTGTATGAAAGGAAGTGTAAGACAAAAAGAGAGGGAAAATGAAAAAGAGGAGAGTGATATATAGAAATTCAAAAATAATGATAAAATAGTAATAGAGAAGGTAGATATGAATTTGTGTTTTCAGACCTTATACGTGACACGAGAAAAGGAAAAGTGAGGAAAAAATAGTATAAATGAGAGAAAAGTGATTAAAAGAAAAATAAAATTAAAGAAAAAAAAAGGAAACAAGTGGGATCTACCAAATTTTGTTATGTCTTTCTCTGTTTTGAATGACCTTCACCCAAACACCATGAGCATCGGAGATGGGCTGAGGGATAGAGATTAATTATGTAAAATCACTTCTAAATTTGAATGATGATAACGTTGTTTGCGATTGTCTTAAGTTTACTTGAGGGCAAAGTAAGTTAATAATGTTCAGTCATCCAAAGTGCATTTTAAGTAACTACCTTTACGCATAAAAAGACAAGAATCACAAGTGGTTTCTTAAAACCACCAATGGTGTCTCACTTTATTGGACAAACCATATCGTTTCTTTAAAAAAACTGATATTAATACCTACATAAGCCATTAACTATTGCTAGCCCTTTAGCTAGATTTTATGGCACCATCCGCTGACGTGGAGGATGACCTGACAATTGACACCCACTAATAAAGGGTTAGTTACTAATTTTTTATTAGTTATAAGATAGTATATCCCTATCCCTGTATCCGGCCATAAAAAAAATCGGGCTCCAAACTACCTTATTTCAATATAAAATATTGCATCTCCCTGGCACTTGAAAGTTTTCACTAAGTTTTGTTCAAGCGTGGGGAGATTAGTCGAAATAGCCATTGCCATGTAAAAGTTAGTGGGAATAGCCTTGGACCAAAAAATGGAGAATTAAAAGGTGAAAAAATTGCATAAAAATTTAAAAAGCCAAATTACAAATTAGCCCTTTCTTTCGCAAATCATTATTCCCTTCTTTCTGCAATGACAACACCAATGGTAGCCATTCAAGCTGGTACGCTCCATTTTCTCTAGCCACAGGTAGAACCTCAGAGAGGCGGGCAATGCGACGCGAGACTTGGGACTCCGACGCTATTGCCCCATTGGCGGTTGTCTTCTTTACTAGATTGTCACTTATCTAGCTTGCTTAATTTTCCGGCGATGCCATAGTCGTCTATTCGGGTTTCAGCATTTTAGGTTTGTAATTTTGTATAATTCTATTACTATGTATATATTTCTTTATAAGTCGTTGCCTGCTTAGCACAATCAGACTTTAAAATTACAGTTAGTCATTTGCTGCTTTTGATTCAGTTCTCTTTTTCTTTACTTGTTCTGATTCTTTTGGGGTCTATTTAAAATGGTTATTATACAATTTCAAGAATGATTTATGTGAACCCACTATGAAATTCTACATGATTCCTTACTTTAAGCCTACTCTGTCAATTTGTCTAATTTTCAAAATTCTGGGCATTCAAATAGGAGTTTTTAAGAATATTGTCATCTGGTTTAGCTCGATGTTGCAAGAATGAGTTGATTCTGATCTTGTGTTTGTGTGTTGTGTAGAAATTTGTTTTGAAATTGGATTTACAAAACGAAGACAAGAGAAGGGCCCTGAAAACTATTTCGACTCTCTCAGGTATGAAAAGAGAATTCTTGTTCTATTTTTTTATTCCCCTTGAATGAATTATAGGGCATGGTCAGTTATTGTACAATTTGGAATTTTTATGACTTGATCCGTTGATCCGATGTATAACTATAAAGAGAGTGAAGAAAAGAGTTCATTAATTGACTCTAATTCATTGGGTACATTCTATGTGTGTAAATCTCTTGTAAGTGTCCCGTGTTGTATTGTTAATTTGTATTTTAGCCTATCATGTACAAGTCACAGTCTAGGTAGAATTATTTTAGTGATTGTTTTCAAACATTCATGTATAAATATTCCCATGTTTCAATGAAATCATTTAAGTTACTCTTCACTAATTCTTTTCTCTCTATATCGAATTGCTCTAACTATGAGTTTGACTCTTATATTACCATTTAGCTAATTAAGTTAGATTACATAATGAAAATGTACGTTACATTTAGAACACAATGCTTATCGCCCATAGTTGGTGGTTGGATTCATAAATGATTAAAGCTTTTCCTAACACTGCTAATAATGTTGCGGAGGTTAAAGCGTAGCATGAACCGTGTGTGCACAGAGTACAAGAACCTTCATTTCTTTATCATCTTTCCTCAGAACAAGAGTACAAGTATATACTGCAATTGAGGATTAGAAAACTCAAAGAGAATACAGAGAGAGAGAGAGATGGTGGTATTATAGAGAGAGAGAAGCAGAGAGAATAATATTGCGGATAATGCCTATATCCTATATATTGCTTAATATTGTCCTTAATTGTAACGTTTTAGCTTTTTTGTGTAGAAGAAGTTGGGGAGTTGGAATCATTGACATGTGAAGAGAGTAGAGACCGATTTGGCTATACTTTGGGAGCCCAATCAGCCGAGAATTGTTCAATGCTTCAAAGCCGAGAAGGCGACTTCATAGGAAAGGTTTTGATCTCAGTGTTGGAAAGTGTTTAGCAGCAAATAGTGCTCAATTGGGTGCTAAATAGTGCTCAAGGTGCTTTACAAAGAGCGATTTCTTGATTTTTAGATGGAAGTTTGTGTTTATATTTATTTTTAGATTTTAGATGATTCAATTGAATGATACAAATTTTGCTTTCCAGGCCATTCATATGGTTGCTTTGGTTTTACTACAGTTTTTTTTTTTTTTGGCAAATTAATCTTTAATTGGTTCTTGTGTTCCATTTTCATTTGTGAAGTGTTGAAATCTTACTATAATTTCAACTTAGAGTGAATTGTTGTCCCTTAATTTTTTTTATGTTTCCTTGCAGTCTGAATTGGCTATATCTTTTGAGCATAACCGATTTAAAATCCCCTTTGATAGTCTACCGAGATTGGTGATGAAGATAAATTGGTTGGGGAAACACTTTATCAACTTTTTAAGTCTGTAACTTCCCTTGGCTTTAAAGAGGATAACTAGGGACCATTAATTTCCTTGTCGATGGGATACATTTTCAATGCAATGACCCAGTTAGCAATTGATGTGCTCTTGATGGCTTTCAAAATTTTGATCCCGTTGTCCAATACTATCTCTCTTTCATTATCCTTCTATGCTAACAAGATTCTCCAGAACTATGGGCAGACATTTTGTGCAAGAACCAATTTTTTCTAGAGGACAAGAACAAGTTGAAGAAGACATTTGGTGGCTTGGTTCATTGCTTGTTGTTTTGTTGCTGTGTAATGACGATAGAGAACAGGAACGGACCTAGGATTTTATATAGAACTGAGTTGGATTTAGAGAAAAAACAATAGGGGGTTGGAAATGGTAGAACCCCCTTCCCGGGCGCCCCGAAAATTTTTTTATACTATAAATTTTTTGAAATGAAATTGCACTAGAAATTTAAGATACATAAAAAATTTTAAAAAGTTTTAATAAATATGAGATGTCATTACACAGCCATTTGGACTTTTTATGAAGAGGAGAGCTCAAAATTCAACCAATAAGTGGATAATAGCGCAATTAGCGATGTGTACCAGAGCTTAACGGATAACATGCTGTTATGATCATAAGCAATTCGAAATGGCTATCCAACCGGCCGAGTAACTCCTAGCACCCAATGATAAACATATCTAACAATGTTTATAGTTTCACAGCCGTCGTAATGCCGAAAACCTATTCAAGTTGTAATTGTAACGCTTTACTATATAACATCTATACCGAAGCATTAGAAAATAGAGTTATGGCCGCACAATCAACCCATTTTGATTTTTCACAAAGTTTTAATGAATGTGACATTTGTTTACGCCACCAACCAGACACTATGGAAAAATGGGAGCTCCAAAATCACCCGATAAGTTGATAACAGAGCTATTAGCGTTATGTACTAAAGAGTAACAAACATCGTGTTGTTATGACGATAAGCATATGAATTCCCCTTCCAACCCACTGAGTAGCGTTTAGTACCACAGGAGGAATATATATAACTAGAATTGTGTTGTTTCTCACCGTTTTTCATGTCGAAAAGGTTAACAAGTGGTCATTGTAGTAAATTACTATGTAACATCTATATCGGAGCATTAGAAAATGGACTGATAGGCACATAATCAACTACATGATGATTAATCTACCAAGATTTAACGAATGTGAGATGTTACACCACTAATCGGAGATTATACTAAAGAAAAGCTCCAAAATCACCTGATAACTAGATAACGGTATGATTAACGTTACGTTTTGAAGATTAACGGACACCTTACTGTTATGAGCATAAGCGATTCGAAATTGAGTCCCAACCTGCCAAGTAACTCCTAGTACCATATGATTAACATATCTAACGAGATATGTGGCGTTTTTCATCTATTTCATACTAAAAAGCTCAACATGTTGTCATTATAAAGGTTTGCTAACTAACGTCTATATCCAAAGCATTTGAAATTAGAGTTATGACCGCACAGTCAACCCTATCATGATTGGTCACAAAGATTTAATGAATATAAGATGTTGGTACACCACCAATTGGAGACTCTAGGAAAATAAGAGCTCCAAAATCACTCGATAAGTGGATAACGACGTGATTGGTTTTATATTCTGAAAAGCATTAAGACATGAAGTTAGGGAAGCCCAATCAACCCCTCATGTTTTAATGAATACTGGGTGTCGTTACAACACAAGTACGAGATTGTGCAGAAAGGAGAGCTCCAAAATTACCCGATAAATAGATAACCGCCCCTTGGCGTTACGGTCTAAATACTAACGAACATCGGTCTGTTATGAGCATAATGAATGCGAAACCCCCTCCTGACATACCGAGCAACTAGTACATGATTAAGATGAACATATCTAATGAGATTCTAACTTTTTTCTTACCGCTGTCATGCTAATGTGCTCGACAAGTGGGCATTGTAACGCTTTAGTGCATAATATCTATATCGAAAGCATAGAGACATGGAGTTAGGGAAGCCCAATTAACCCCCCATGTTTTAATGAATGTGAGATATCATTACACAACAAGTATGAGATTGTAGAGAAAGGAGAGCTCCAAAATCACTTGAGAAATAGATAACTGTCTCCTTGGCGTTACAGTATAAATACTAATGAACATCGGTCTGTTAGAAGCATAATGGATGCGAAACCCCCTCCCAACATATCGAGCAACTAGTACAGGACCAAGATGAACATATCTAATGAGATTTAACTTTTTCTCACCGTTATCATGCTTTAGTAAGTAACATCTATGTCGAAAGCATTGAGACATCGAGTTAAGGAAGCCCGATCAGCCCCTCATGTTTTAGTGAATGTTAGATGTTGTTACACCACAAATACGAGATTGTAGAGAAAGGAGAGCTCTGAAATCACCTGAGCAATAGATAACTGCTTGCTTGGTGTTACGCACTAAAGACTAACGTGAGTCGATCTGTTATGATCATAACGGATGTAAAACCCACTCCCAATAGACCGAGTAATTAGTCCTGGATTAAGATGAATATGTCTTGTGAGATTCTAAGTTTTCGTCACCGCTATCATGCCGATACACTCCAAATGTAGGGAAGATGCCGAAATTGTTAACTAAAATCTACGTTGAAAGTATTGGGACATGGAGTTAGCCAAGTCCAATAGACCCCATGCTTTTAATGAAGGTGAAGTGTCGTTACACCACAAGTATGAGCTTGTAGAGAAAGGAGAGCTCCAAAATCACTCGAGAAATAGATAACTACTTGCTTAGCGTTACGCACTAAAGACTAACGTACATCGGTCTGTTATGATGATAAAGGATGCGAAACCCCCTCTTAGTAGATCAAGAAACTAGTCCTGGATCAAGAGGAACATGTGTTGTTACATTCTAAGTTTTCATCATCACTATCATGTCGATGCACTCCAAATGTAGAGAAGATGTCGAAATTGTTAACTAACATCTACGTCAAAAGATTGAGACGTGGAGTTAGCCAACCCTAATAGACCTCTCATACTTTAATGAAGGTGAAGTATCATTACACAACAAGTATGAGCTTTGTGGAGAAAGGAGAGCTCCGAAATCACTCTAGAAATAGATAACTACTTGCTTGGCATTGCACACTAAAAACTAACATGCATTTATGATCATAACGAATGCAAAACCCTATCCTAGTCGATCGACAACTAGTCCTGGATCACAATGAATATGTTTTCTGAGATTCTGAGTTTTCATCATCGCTATCATGCCGATGCACTTCAAATGTTGGGAAGATGTCAAAATTATTAACTAACATCTACGTCGAAAGTATTGAGATATGGAGTTAACCAAGCCCAATAGACTCCATCATGCTTTAATGAAGGTGAAGTGTCGTTATACCACAAGAATGAGCTTGCGGAGAAAGGAGAGCTCCGAAATCACTCGAGAAATATATAACTGCTTGTTTGGTGTTACGCGCTAAAGACTAACGTACATGGGTCTGTTATAACGCTACTAATGCCATTGTGTTCTGTATAACAGTACTAGTAGCGTTATTTCTTTCAAGGGGTAAATTAGATATTTTACATTGTATTTTATTATTATTTGAAAGAGTAGGCTAGTTACCTAAAAATTTGTAATGGTATACTTCTTAAATAAAATTTTATATTGACTTGGCCATTAAGACAAAGACCCCTTAAAGCGCGTGTGTTTGTTTGTTTTTTTTTTTTTTTCCCTCTTTAATTTCACAATCAAGAATTCGTTTTCATATTCAACATAAAAAATGGTGGACTTGGCGGTTGGTCTAGGCACCGGCCAAAAGGCCCAAACCAGCCACCTACTAAGCTTTAAGTCAATTTTCTTGATCCTTTATCCGTATGGCAACAAACCATCGTCGCACAGAAATGCATTGGGTTGTCCATAACCTCCAACCTTTAGAAATAAGTTCAAATAAATAATTATTTGACTTTTCTATTTTTGTATTCAAAAGAGAAATTATTCAGAGGTCCTCCCTTTTTTATATTATATACTACCTCTGTCTCAAAAAGATAGTCACATTCCCTCCTTTAGATAGATTAAGAAAAGTTCATTTAATAGTATTAGAAAAGTAAATTTTAACATAATTTATCTATTATACCGTTTGATTTATTAATTATTTCACTTTAGTAATTCTATTTTTTTGATAACCACGCACATTAAAGTATTACTTTTTAAAAAAGAAACTGAACCATATTTTGGGACGGACGAAAAAAGAAATATGGACTATCTTTTTAGGACGGAGGTAGTATAAGATATAAGACTTACAGATTTTATAAAATTTCCAACCAATTATTTTAATCACTTTTTCTACAATAAAATAGAAACTGTAGCGCATTAGTATCTTTAAGTAATTTTCAATATATTTTTAAATGTAAACAATGAAATAGAAACTGTAGCGCATCAGTATCTTTAAGTAATTTTTAATATATTTTTAAATGTATACTTTGTGAAAATTTAAACAACATACCCGTCAAAAAAGAAAAATTAAACACTATAGTAGATCAGATAATTTTTCATTTATATCACGCTTTAATTTATTAGATAATTTATTAATTTTTCATTTATATCACGCTTTCAAATGTCATATGTGAATACTTTATGAACATTAACATGAACGAGAACAATTTTACCCAATATGCAAATAACTTTAGCCGGCATATTAGAACATGTCAATGCAAAAGATGAGAAGAATGTATGTTGTGAATTTTTGAACAGATAAGAACATCATTTAAGGTGTAGATATTAGTTGACACTGTTGTTAAAATCAAGAGAATAGTAGGTCGTCATTTCTTTACATTCTTCAAAGATGTTAAATCTTTTACTTTTGATCTCCATGCACACATAACATGATAGATCGGAAGTCTTCATAATATAAGATCAAGAACTGAAAAAATAATAGTGTTAATATGTACTCTCAGCTTTTCTTTTAGTACATTTCGGGAATCATAGAGGTAGAGACAGTGACTCAAACTCAAATTAAATAATCTGATACAGGGATGTCAGATACACTCGTAGGTTGTAATATATACAAGCAATGTTGATTTTCTTTAACTATCAATTAATAGATTTAAATATCTATAGTCAAAACAAATTTGCCATGCTTTGGTCCAAACATGAACCTTTCCATGTGGAGGAGACACCATGGACCCTTGTGCACAAAGAGGCAAAAGAAAGGTAGATCTATCATACACTCACATGATATGTTCATCAATGGCCTCTTTTCCTATAAATTAATTTAGTTCCAAATTTTGCAGGGCTTTTATTTGTTGGTCCAAAATGTAATCATTTACACCCACATCCTAGCCAACAATGTTAGGAAGGTAGCCAATTAGGAATTAATTCAATTTCATTCATCACTTGTTTTTCTTTCTTAAAATTAATTTATTAATATCGACATGTCAAAACGTAAAGACCTAAGAAAGTAACATTAAGGCCTCCTCAATTGTGGGAGGGCATATATAGCGAGAAAAGAAAAAAGATTACACAAAATATGGTTATCAATTTTCTACTCTTTTATTATCACTGAAGAAGCAATTGCACAAGGCTCTGAGCACCTCCGCTTGCTCCTTAATTGGATTACATATTAATACAATATTTGTACACGAAATATTATTTTTCAGAATTCTACTTACCAATTCAAATAAGCATGAAAACAAACACTTTCACTCAAAATCGAAAATCTAATGATCAAAATAAACAATAATTGTAGAACTAAAATTTAAATCAATTACAACAATTTTGGAAAAAGAAACACCATCTAATTTGGTTGTTAAAAAAATTATTATTATTATTATTATTTACTTTGGCCCACTAAAATTATCTCAATACATTGAAAGCTACTTTTGTTTTTGCTTAGTGAACTAATTAAAGTACAAGAAAATTGGAAGCTTAGTCAAGTAGAAAGGGGCCTCTACCAAACAATACCTTGAACTATATTTAAAGTGAAGAAAAGGCACAAATCCAATTTTTTTCACCAAATTGAGACGAAAATGACTTGAGACCAAACAAAGTATTGTAATTTTCTTTAATATCATTCCTATCCAAAAGTTAATCTAGCACTTTTTAGGCATTTAATTGCGTAATATTACATTGACTTAAATAGAAAAAAGTAATCTGTAGTTCTAATATTAAAAACTAAATTTATTTAGAAAAATACGGTAAACGTTATTCAACAATGTCTTCATTAAGTTAGGTTTATTAAATTGCATATTAAGATCTGTTCACAGCTTTTAGTACTTATTGAACCATTTTTTAAAATATATTTTAAAAAAATATCAAGCTAATAATATCAAAGACAAAATTAAAGTTTATATACTTTTTTTGGTTTTGGGGAAAAATTCTCCTTTCCAATACGAATGTGTTAAATAGCGTTCAACAAATATATCTTTGATTTTATATAATAGACGATGAATGTGAACTTCAAAATCTCTTATATATAATGATATATCTCGCTTTATAAAGGGAAAATTAATCGTGATATCATAACAAAAGAAGATGACATGTGAAGATTAGAATAAGAAAAGATGAGCTATGAAGATTTTTGCTTATATTAGATGATCCGTGAAGATTTAAATTTTTTAAATACGAAGAGAGTAATGTATATATCTTTTGTAGAGAGAAGACCTTCTCAACGGCCGGTAATTGAAATTCGCAATAAATTATGAAACTAAGATTTCTTATTTTTTGATACAATTAGAAGATTTCTTGTTAAGAATACAACGCTAAAAAGAAAAAAGCAAATAAGTATTTTAATTTTCATCATCCATCTCATCACTAAAAACTTTTTTCATTCATTCAACAAAAACTTTTTTCTTTCATTCATTCAGCACTTTTTTTCCATTCTCTTTCTATCATATATGATTATTATTTTATATATTATATGTTATCAATAATTTTATTTTGCCTACGTATGTATGCTATTATGTATGTGTGTAACACATGACACACATCTAGCATATAAGTGTGAGATGCTTATAACTTAGATGTTTGACACATATATACACATGTATATTAACATGTATACGTGTAGGTAAAATAAAATTTTTCGTTATGTTATATATTCTTTTATTCTGGGTACGTTGAAACATACGTATTGTCTGAAAAGAATTGTACAAAATTTCTGCAACAATCTCAAAAGCCCCAAAAAGCTTAGTGAAAAATAAATGAAAAATAAATACCATCTTACCACACCCTCATTTATTATTGGAAATTTGCAGCCCTGATCCCCTACTCATTTGTTTAGAGACAAATTAGTCCAAACTTCAGAAATAAACAAGTTACCCTACATTTTTTTAAAAAAAAATTCTAGTTGAATTTACAACATATATTACCCTGTTTCCATATAAAACATGTACTTAGTAAATGTATAAAAATTAGCAGGACCTTTAAGAAGTGGGGCTGTGGCATTGACGCTTGTCAATTTATTATTTGATAACGCTACTTAAATAAACCACCAAGTCAAGTGGTGTTTCTTGCTATTTTAATCCTAGAAAATTGCATATAGAATGAAATAATTATATAAAATTCAGCATCATGTCCATAATTTGAGAAAATTTACTTAATTGAAATACAGTATTTTGGTGTTAAAAGAAAAAGTTATTTATCACATCATCACTACAATCTATTCGTCGCTTCAAAGTTTAGCAATTTTCTTTTCAAAAAGTGATACTGCAATAATTAAAAATTTTATTATACACCCATGAGTACATGGTGTATATATATAATAAAATTCTTGCTAGAGTGTAATTCCATTCCAACTTAAAAAAGTATGATTATGCCTCAAAGAGTCCTCAAAGAGCAATTGACCTCCCATGCCGATAGATGGTAAGATTGATATTGATGATAACTATAATATAAAAAGTATCTTTCTCTTGAACTAAAATCTAAGTAATCTTGTAAATCGAGATATTATTGCAAAAAATGGCTAAGGAGATAGTTCAAGGGTAGTGTATATCCTATATTAGGGTTTTCACTGTAATTTGAGTTATCCTCCCTATTCTTTCACCTCATTTGTAATTAAAAAAAAAAAGGTATTATCACAAAAGATGGAATTAAAAAAAGATGGAGATTAATTTGCTTTTTGAAAGAAAATAAATATTGACCTATAATAATATATTAAGGACCACTAGTGCAATTTTTTCTCTACTTTTTCTCTTACAACTCTCCCACATATTTGCCAGCTTTGCCGAGTCTTCCTTTTTTTCTCTCTACAAAGCATTTATTTCTCGCTCTAAAAACCCAACTCTTCATCAGTCTATCACCTACAATCATATTCTTCAACAAAGAAAGAAAATTGCAGAGATACACTCAAATTTTTGGAGATTAACTATCTGTTGTAATGCTTCTTTAGATCCCTTAGTTTGAATTTTGATATGGGTTTTTGTGTTTTTTTTTTTCCATATTTTCATGATTTTTTTTTTTCTGATAGTTGATTAAAAGTTTGTTGATTTTAACTTTAATCAGTTGTGTCTAGATGGGTCTGCTTTATTGTTAATCTTCACTTGCATTAATTCATGGAGATGATCTGAAAGATACTTGTTCATCTAATGCGCTCTTCCGATCTCATCAACTTGAATAACCATTAATTGTTTATCGACTTGTTAATGTATGATCTTTTTGCCTAGCAGTTTAAACTATGTGTTTGGATTATTCATTTTATACTGTAAATGTTTTCTTAAGATCCGATAATTAGGAAACCAACGATAGAGGAACGATCTTCACGGTTAACTTGAAGTTTTGAGGTCTTGGCTGAAATATCCATTCTTGAGTAATTTATCTTCTGGGTTGTTGAGGTTTGTGGAAATATTCAAATTTGGGATCCTATAGAGTGAGTTCCAGTGATCATGGACTAGTTTATGACAACCGTATCATATGTAGATGCGAGAAAACTGACTGTCGTTGTAGATCATGGGTATATCTTGCTTACTTTTGGTAGATCATAAGTTGAAGTAGGATGGTGAATATTCTGCAAGCTGACTGGGAGTACTAAATGATGGCAAGATGTGGCAAGTGTAGTTGCAGAGCTACTGATTTATTGATGAATGCATTCTTTGAAGAGTTGGTATTATTTGTTAAATTTTAGACGTCTGGCGAAATGCTTCTGTGATTCAAGAAAGTACTCAGGAAGTTTTTGAACCGGACAACTTCTATTAGTTGTAAACATTTCCAAGTATCCAATGGCACTGTCTGACATTTACCAAGACTAAATGAACAGGAATTGCCAATGAGTATATTTCTTATATTTCATTTGCTTAATCTTTGACTGTACATGGAAGATGCAAGTCTTTTGGCAAAATGCTTCTGTGAGTAATAAAATCCTTAAGAGGAGTTTTGGACTTGATAACTTCTGTAAATTGTAGACCTCCCAAATATCACATGGTGCTCTCTTGCAGTTGTCAAGAATAAATGATGAGCATTGTCAGTTAGTGCTTGCCTTTTATCTTAGATAATCACTCTTTGGGTCTGCATGGAAGGTGCGGCTTTCCCATTTGAGTTATTGTTCAAGAATCATCAATCAGTTGGAATGTGCTAAGGGGTAATGAATGTTCCAAGAAAGCAGATGGTGCCAATATCAAGTTCCTTCTTTGCACATCCGAAGTTGAGATACTTTTAATACTCAGGAAGTATTTGAAGTAGATGTTAGAACAAGACTAAATATACTAATGGGGAAAAATATTCTTGCAGTATGGCCTCGTTTGTTTGCGTGTTTTCTGGAACATTAGAAGTTTGTCTGAGTTATTACATTGGTAGCATAAGAAACGTGTTCTTCCTTGGTCCACAAATTGTATCCTCCCAAGTCTCAATTATTCTACATGTGAAAAGTCTCAAGTACAGTTCATTAATAAAAGCAGGCATTAGATAGTTAGCATTTTCATCTTGTCTATTGATTTTTGTGTTCGCTAATCATATGGGATGTGACAGAAATGGACACCAAGCGGAAAGCTGTTGCCTTCTTGACAAGGTTTTGTTGGAGACCAGCCGATTTTAAGGGAAAGCAGCTAAAGTTCTGTTTGGTAACATGAGTTGGGTTCATGTATTAACGTAGTAGGCTGCAAGAAAATTTGGTTTCTTTGGTTTTCTGTAACATTGTACTCTTTTTCTGATTTAATGCTTACGTTAAATTGTTATCCCTCTAGCGCTGAGGTTTTCAGGTAGAAAGAACTTGTGATGATGAGCAACATTTGCGATTTTCCCATTGGATACTTGATTATTCAGAACCTTAGTTCTTACTTCCTATCTCCCTTTGTGCATTCAATATCTCGTCGTTGACACTGATAATATCATACATTCATGTTCTTATACTTTTTTACTCTGCAATTTGTACTTGTGCTCATGAATTGTATATCTCAAAATATGAAAGATTACCGTTCACAACGGTCAAGTTAATCTCATTTGCATGTGATAATATTAAGCTTTTGTGTGATGAAAATTGTCCCAGAAATGGTTGGTGAAAAATAATTTTACTGGGAGAATGTGTTGCTTGGTTAAAAATTATGGGTTTTGAACTTGGACTTTGACTTCGTAGCCAATGTTAACCTTCTTTTTCTATTTCACGATAGAAACATATCGAATGGAAATGAGTAGAGGAGAATTTTGTAGTATTTGTCAGTCCCAAGAATATCTGGATAAAAATGAATTTACCAAATTCTGTTTTGAAATAGAATCAGCTATGGCAACTAAGTTTTGGATTCATTGTGCTTGTCATCTTTTATACTTTCTCTAACCTTAATATTATTTCCCTCAGCAGCACATTGTGGTGGAATTCGGTAGCAGCTGTTAGGAATTGTCTTTTTGAGTCAAAGTCTTCTGTAGTGGGAACAATTTCACACGATGTCTAGCACAGCAAAGGCACTAGAACCTGCATTTCAAGGAGCAGGCCAGAGAATGTATCCTTATGCTAGCAACACTGAAAAAGCTAACTAATTTCCGTAGTATTTCTACTAAAATGAAATAAATTATTAAAAGATACATTCACGTTGATGACTGCTAGTTTGTGAGTGCATTTCTTTCCCTAATCTATTATTTTCTACTTTTTGGTTGATCTTAACACTATCCAGAGGGACTGAAATCTGGAGAATTGAAAATTTCCAGCCAGTTCCTTTGCCAAAATCTGATTATGGTAAATTCTACTCTGGAGATTCATACATTGTATTGCAGGTTTGACTTGTCCTTTCTTTTGCATCTTGCCAGTTCAGGGTTTAAATTTGATGTGATTTCCAATAGGTTATTATTTTTGTTTAAAATCAGAAAAAGAAATACTCAGCAGGAATTTTAAATTTCTTATGATCAAATATTATCTCTGCAGACAAGTCCTGGCAAGGGCGGTGCTTATCTTTTCGACATACACTTCTGGCTTGGAAAGGATACTAGCCAGGCATGATCTCATTTTTCTTGTCTTCGTTGGGACTTAGGAGTACTTTCTTTCTGTCTATTTCATGAAGTTCAAGTGCCTTTTTTTTTTTTTTTTAATTAAAGGATGAAGCGGGTACAACAGCTATCAAAACTGTTGAACTTGATGCCATCCTTGGTGGCCGTGCTGTGCAACACAGGGAACTACAAGGTCACGAATCTGACAAATTCTTGTCATACTTCAAACCATGTATAATTCCATTGGAAGGTGGCATTGCATCTGGATTTAAGCAGACTGAAGAAGAAGAGTTTGAGACCCAATTATATATTTGTCGGGGAAAAAGAGTTGTAAGATTGAAGCAGGTAAAGGAGTATCCGTGTATGATCTGTGAAATCACTAGAGCAGTATTGCAAATCATATGATGAGGCTGTTTGGCTCTGTGTTATACAGGTTCCTTTTTCGCGCTCCTCATTAAATCACGATGATGTATTTATTCTTGACACTAAAAGCAAGATACATCAGTTCAATGGGGCAAACTCCAACATTCAGGAAAGGGCCAAAGCATTAGAAGTAATTCAGTATCTGAAGGAAAGGTCCCATGAGGGGACATGTGATGTAGCCATTGTTGGTAAGTAGTAAGTACATACCTATTCGGTGTGTTTTTCATATATTCTTTCTTTTCGATATTAAACAACATTCATATTTTTTTACTGCTGCTTATACCATTTGATTTTGCCTGTAAATGTTGTCCGCTGCAGATGATGGGAAATTGCAAGCTGAGACTGACTCTGGTGAATTTTGGCTCCTGTTCGGTGGGTTTGCTCCAATTGGCAAGAAGGTTACTACTGAAGATGATATTGTTCCAGAGAAGACACCTCCTAAGCTTTATAGGTGGTTACTCTTCCAAGTCTAATAGTATTGTTCTTTTCAAGTTGGATGCTTTAATATTGCAGATTTGTATATTCCTTATGCTTCTGAGGAAACTGGTAGCTCCACTAGAAATAATATAATATTCTCAAAGTTTGCTTGGTTTGTATGTTTCTCAGTGTTTATATTCCATTGTGATAATGAACTAGGCGTGATGAGACCATCTGCATCGTAATTTTTATTTAATCAGTCTGGTTTATAAAGTAAGATTCACATGATTACGGTGAATGCTTTTGGGTCAATAGATGGAGATATTACATGTTAAGCATTGGAAGTTAGTTCAAGAAAACATAATAAGACAAGATCAGGGACATCAGTTGATTGCTAATTTAAGTTAAATTTATGATATGATATCGAAACATTGACCCAGTGAGGTTCCTCTATGTAGATAATGAATCTGCCATAAATGTAGTGATAGAAAAGTGTCAGATTTCCATTTCCTCCTCCTAACAGAAGTTTTAACTATCATCTTTTTTGGTAAGCAAACAAATTTATTTTCCATTCTTTTCCCTTCCTTCCTTTGCATAGCTCCGTTTAACAACCGAATAAGACATATCCACGGCCAGTTTTCAATCCATTGACTCAAAAACTATCCATTTATTCGTTTTTTACTATCCTTGTATAATCAATATTGTGTTTCTTTTTTGTTTACCAATCCCCTTGATGCCTGCCGTCTTACGCTATGTTCTCCGCTTAGCCACTGGTATGGCGTTAGTTGTGTATCAATTGTCAAGTCCGTATTTCAGATCATTACAACTGATACTTCTTTGCTTCTAATGGAGGTACTCTTGTATGTTTTGATTCAAAAGAATGTCGAGGAGATCTACCTAATGTTTAAGGACTTTATTCACGTAATATTTACTAATTACTGCCAAGTGGTATGTAGTTCCACCTTTAATATACTGGTACACTATCATATGATAGTATTCCTGTGCTTTTTTTATTTTTTTTTTAACTTGAGTCTTGATGACCTTTTTCTCGATTCCTTGAAATGCGGAGACTTCTTTATGTGAGTTAGCTACTCCAGTTATAATTTCTTTTGTGGATGCGCATAAGTTGGTTGCTTATTGTATATCTTCCCATGATTTCTTATTTTTGGATTACGTAGTTGAGCCTCTTCACCCCCTGCTGGTCAAGCTTGTGTTATTTAGCTATAGTTATTGATTTGGGAACTTAATCAGTGGCTCTTTTTTAATATTCTGCAGTATTATTGATGGTCAAGTGAAAAATATAGATTGTGAACTTTCCAAGTCAAGTTTGGAAAACAACAAATGCTATCTGATGGATTGTGGTGCTGAGGTATTTGTTTGGGTTGGACGGGTAACACAAGTGGACGAGAGGAAAGTTGCTATCCAAGCGGCTGAGGTAGATGCTTATTTTTTCATATTTTGACCATGTCTAAGCTTAACAAGTTTACCTCGAAGTGAATAAGCAAGTTTAAAATAAATAATCTTTTATTGGTCTGTTTTTGATTAGCAAGATCCTATTTTGATACAGTATATGGTGAAGAGTTGCTCTAGAAGAAGTTTTTATTATTTTTAAGCTTATCTAAGAAAAAGAAGTCGGTTATCAAGATATCTTTGGAAAACAAAAAGTTACTTTTCTGTGCTTAACCAAACATGCTCTTTGCAATGATGTTTCTTAGACACTCACCCAAATGTTCTCCAGGATTTTTTGGCTAGTCAGAGCAGACCAAAATCAACACATATAATTCGGCTTATTCAGGGTTATGAGACAAATTCATTTAAATCCTATTTTGACTCCTGGCCCTCAGGGTCAGCACCTTCTGTTGCTGAGGAGGGTAGGGGGAAGGTAGCAGGTATATCTCATTCCCATCTTCTCAAAATTATTCTTAGTTTTTACTGGACGTTAAGTTCTAAAGCTGTTGTCTGGTAGCTTTGCTGAAGCAGCAAGGTGCAGGGGTCAAGGGAGCAAGTAAAAGTGCTCCTGTGAATGAGGAGGTCCCCCCATTGCTAGAAGGAGGTGGAAAAATAGAGGTCTTGTCACTAACATTTATCCTGCTTATTCAAGGATACTCATTATATTTAAAAAAAAAAAAAAATTTAGAAACCGGACTTTTCCAGGTTTGGCGAATCAATGGCAGTGCCAAAACTCCAGTTCCAGTTGAAGATATTGGTAAATTTTACAGCGGAGATTGCTATATCATCCTCTATATTTACCATTCTAATGAAAGGAAAGAGGATTACTACTTGTGTTGTTGGATTGGAAAAGACAGCATCGAGGTAAAATACATTGTCATTTACCATAGATCATCTATCTTGAGAAAAAAAAAATGTTGAAGATAAATGATCAATGTATAGTTTTAGGCCTTTCAAGTTGGATCTTAAGATAAATGATTTTGGATGGATCTTATATCGAACTAGCATATCTTTATGGTTTCTATAACTAAGTTATCACATTGATATCATCTGTTGCATTTTGAAATACTTAAATATGATTTTCAACTGTAACTTAGTGCGAAAAGTTGGAGTCATTCTATCTTGTATATGTCCCAGTCCCAATACAACTCGTTTGTTGGGCACAATAACCTGGTATTGCATTCATAATGCATATATTTGAATATTCATCTGCAGCATATGCTCCATGTCGTTCAGTCTGGAACTTGTGGATTTATTTATTTATTTATTTTTGAGAAAAACTTGTGGATTTATTAACAAGATTAAGTTCTTCAATTTTCAGGAGGACCAAAAAATAGCTACTTGGTTGGCTACTACGATGTGCAACTCGCTCAAAGGGAGACCAGTGCAGGTATCATACAAGCAAATTTAGCAAGCCTCGAAAAGCATATTATGAGAAAATAAGATTGTTTCAGAATAAGTAGCTTATTACTCAAAGCTCGACATAAATTACTTATTTTGAAAGTAAAAAGGACTTTAAAAATTGATTTTTTTCTTAAAGAGTAAGAAAGAAGTGAGTTTGGAGCGACAAACTTACCTCAAATAATTTTACTGCTTTTCATAAGAACTTAATTTTTTTTTTTTTTTTTTTGCATTAAACTGAAGGTACTGACTTGAGACTGATTAATGGTGCATGCAGGGTCGGATATTTCAAGGGAAAGAGCCACCCCAATTCATTGCCATCTTTCAGCCAATGGTCGTCCTTAAGGTGCACTTTTAGCCTCAAGGAATAGAAACAAGAAAAAGAAAGATAATCATAAAGCGAAAAGACATCTGATCTTGCTTTAATCATCTTGAATTTTTCATTAGGGTGGCATGAGCTCTGGTTACAAGAATTATATAGCAGACAAAGGTTTGAATGATGAAACTTACACTGCCGACTCGGTTGCTCTTATCCGGATATCTGGAACGTCTGTGCATAACAATAAAGCTGTTCAAGTTGATGCTGTGAGATCGGAAGAGCGTCGTCTTTTTGTTGTTTGGGTTCCTTAAATCGTGTCTTTCCAACTCCGGCATCTTTTATAAATACTATGAGATTTCTTTTCATGTTGCGATAATACCTCAGTATCTCATTTAGGTTGCAACTTCTTTGAACTCGAACGAGTGTTTTCTTCTGCAATCTGGATCATCAGTGTTCAGTTGGCATGGGAATCAAAGCACCTTGGAGCAGTAACAGTTAGCTGCCAAAGTCGCAGAGTTTCTCAGGGTATGCATTTTGTGGAAAAGTTCATCTCTACCTTTCTTTCATTTCTCATTATAAAGCTATCTTATTAATATGTTATCTAGTCTAAACTAAGATATGCAACTTGGGGTCACATAAGAAAAAGAAAAGTTCTTCTTTGACTTCCTTTCATTTCTCATTAGAGACCATCTTATATGATAAGTTATCTCGTCTATCCTAGTATATGCAACTGAGTTGTCACATAAGAAAAAGAACTGTGAAGACAGGATTATGTGAGTTCATACATCTTCTGTCCTTGCTGATAAGGAGTTGGATGCTGTTTTCCTGCATAATGGGGGTTAAGCAAAAAATTTTAGTAGTTTATGAGTGCAATTTAGCGGTGAATGCGAATACTTTTTCCCATCCAAAAATTTTATTTGAAGGATGTCTGAGGAGGAAGCTGTAGTATAACTGGAGTCTTTTACTTGTAACTATCTGGTACTACCCTATATGTTCTAACAACTTAAATTTCCAACTTACATGGAAAAGCTCAGCCCGGAGTAGCTGTAAAACATGCAAAAGAAGGAACTGAGAGCTCAGCCTTTTGGTTTCCTCTTGGAGGAAAACAAAGTTATACTAGCAAGAAAGTATCTCCTGACGTTGTTAGAGATCCCCACTTGTTTGCATTCTCTTTTAATAAAGGTAAGGATTCTTTTTACGCAGTTATTTTAATTCTTGTTAATTAGTTTGACATGTTAAAGGAAAAAATCGTATTAATTTAAGCAACTGTTCTGTAATCCTCAAATTAAGCATCTCATTCTTTACTTTGATCAACCAAAAATAATTTATTGTAGAACTTAGTTGTACTTAATCCGTTAAGCTTATGCTCATTTCAATCTTGAATCTTCTTGTAACTTTTGACATCTTCTAACTATTTCTTTTGTGGTGCTACGACTGCGTTGTGATTGGCAGGGAAGTTTGAGGTGTGTTCTGGCAAAATCACTCTGGAAGTTCTGGTTTTCCTATTTATACACTGTAGACTTCTGTGTCTAAATAATACTTGTATATCAGGTCGAAGAAATTTACAACTTTGCTCAAGACGACCTTTTAACCGAGGATGTATTGATACTTGACACGCACGCTGAAGTTTTTGTTTGGGTTGGTCAATCAGCAGACTCGAAAGAAAAGCAAAATGCTTTTGAAATTGGTCAGGTAGTCAGTGCAGTTTCTTCATGCATTTTAGTTAGCTTTCATTCTGTGCTTTATTGACCACATTCCACGTGCTTATTGCAGAAATACGTAGAGATGGCTGCTTCATTGGAGGGTTTGTCTCCAAATGTACCACTGTACAGACTCACAGAAGGAAACGAGCCGAGTTTCTTCACCACATACTTTTCATGGGATCCTGCAAAAGCGAGTGTATGATACTAAATTTTCTCTTCCCAATATTATCATGATATTTATTTATTTATTTATTTTTGATCAGTAATATTTATTTATTTATTTATTTATTTATTTATTCTATTGTATTTGGTTGATTGAGATATTTGTTGAATGTCATCCATCCACAAGCGCATGAATTGTAGACAAGATAGGATGGTAATTTTGAGGCATTATTTACACCTTTTCAGTGTTCCTGGCTTCAACATATTGAATAGCATTTAGAATTTCTTTGCACGGCTTGAGAAGAGGGCTTGCTCTCTTTCTGGCTTTAAAATAATTGACATTGACAGGCTTTGCTGATAGGCTACAATACTGCATAAATGAATAAGATTTTGCCTCATCTCAAGTCGATAGAAAATTTCTGAATGCTACTCTTATTTTCTAAGCTGAAAGATCTATGGATTCGCCGAACTAGTAATTTTGTTGAATTAAAGTTATCTTAGTGAAAGAAGTAACTTTCAACATTATATTCATAAAAAATATAAGCTTAAAAAATCAAAAGAAACTTCTAGTTCTTTTTAAGCTTCAGAAAATATGCTTTCGGTGACTAAGGGCCCATATGATTTTGATTTGTGATAAGTGATTTTTTAGGAAAGTATGTGGTTGAAAAATAATGAAAAGTTTATGAATTTACATGTAATATTATTTTAATGGGTGAATGTGTGGTTGAAAATGAGTTTGAATGAGAATTTCCATACAGCGCCTAAGATAACTTTTACATGTTTTCCAGATCAAGATTAGATTGAGCCTTTCACTTCTAGTGATCAACTTTTTGGATTTTAGAAATATTGTGTCTGTCTCGTCCTGATGTAATCTATTGTGTGATTTCTGGTTTTCTTTATTATATGCATGCATCATATGGTAATTGAGAGCAATGCTTTCTTTTCTCTCACTAAGCAGGCACATGGAAATTCATTCCAGAAGAAGGTTATGCTACTCTTTGGGGCAGGTCATGCCACGGAGGTAAGTTCTTGATTTTCTGTGTAAAGCAACTTTTTTTCAGATGTCTTATATTTGTTGACTGTTGCCATGTTTCAAGTTTACTTCCGCCACTAGAGGTTTTAATGAATCTTAAGAAATAAAAAAGAAAAATAGAAAGATAAAGGTTCCCCACAATTTTTCTTTAATTGTTTGAATGAATCCCTTTCTTCAAGTTCACCCCCTCCTGTGCCTTCACACTTCCCCCTTCCTGAAAATTGGATTATGCTTTGCTTTTGTATATCCATTTAAGTGAACTAGATGTTGTGTTTAGCCAGATACTTGCATATTCATCTTCTTCTTGCCTTTATTTTCCTTGATATATAACTATATTATGATTTATGTACATGCTGGCATGGAAACTTCAATTATATCTCCCTCACTTTGTAGCCATTTCTCCATATCAAAAGTTTGGTTGAAAGATTCGCTCTCTATATGGACAGCTTCTGTTGAGAGCATAGTGTCTTTGAATCGTTTCTGAATTCTTATCCAAAAGTATTTTATTTATCATGCTATTATATCCCTGTGCTGTCCTTGGTTCATTTAACATACCTATTCTGAAGTATTGAATCTTACCCACATCTTCTAAAAATCATGATGTGAAGCTGCAACAATCAGAAGTTATGTTGAGTGCTGATGCTTTCCAAATGTAATATGCCACCTTTGATTTATAAGAATCTTTTATGGAGTGTGTTGACTCTGTTTATTGCATTCAACGACCAGGAGAAGTCCAATGGTTCAACTTCCGGGGGTAAAACTCAAAGAGCCTCAGCTTTAGCTGCTTTAAACTCTGCATTTAGTTCTTCTCCAGCACCAAAACGTGTTGCTGCCCCAAGACCAGGAGGAACAAGTCAGGCGTCACAGAGAGCAGCTGCAGTCGCAGCATTATCTTCTGTCCTCACAGCCGAAAAGAGACGATCACCTGACATCTCTCCTGTGCGGCCAAGTAGAAGTCCACCAGTAGAAGCAAGCCGTCCTGGTATACGAATTATTTCTTGCTCATGAGCATGTCTGGCTAAGCATAAAACAAAGTAAAGCTTCCTTTTAACTTCCCCCACACACCACACAAAAGAATAATGATAATGATGATGATGATGATGGTGGTGATGATAATAATAATAAATAAATAAAATAATAGCAACAACAACATACTTTTACAGTTTGTTTAAAAGGCATGCCATGGCGTGAGGCATGCGCTTCGCACCTAGTGCCCTTGCTACGCAATTGGTCTCGCTTTTTGATTCATTACCGTGCCTAGGCACAGGGCATGGCTTTGGTGCCTTTTGCCTTGTGGAACAATATATGTTCCTATAATTACTGTAGCATTAAAATTAAATTTAGTTCACTTGTTTCCAGTTGTTACCCAATACAGATTTTTTTTTTTTTATTTTTTATTTTTTAAACTTGCTTACTCATAAGGGAACTTCCTGACCTTTATCAACTATCAGCTTTATAATCTTGAATTATTACTCTCTATTCAGTCATTTCCCTCCTAAGTTGTTGCAGCATTTCTTTATCGCGGTTGAAGTTAATTATTGGAAAGACATTGCTAGAGAGAATATTTTGTCAAATTTCTGTAGTGTCAAATAATGCAGTTCCAAAATAACATTTAACCTTAAATTTGTAACCACAGAAAAGACTGAAAATCCTACAGTGGTTGAAGATTTTAAAGAAACTTCAGAAGTCAAAGAAACTGAGACAATCGAGCCTTTTGTGGAGGCTAATGGGGAGGATTCCGGAAGAAAGCGAGAAACGGAACAGGATGAGAATGGCACTGATAGTGGTCAAACTACATTTAGATATGAGCAACTGAAGGCTAAATCTGACAACCCTGTGACTGGCATTGATTTTAAACGAAGAGAGGTTTGCCAATTCATTATTATCAGGAATTATCTTCTCATAAATATGTTGAAACCATTGTTGGTCACTTGTAGTGAAGTTTTATGTTAGTGAGGAAGCTTATTTTGTTCTAAACTGGTAAAGTTATTCTTTTTCACCACTCAATTAAAATCTGTTCAATTGTTAAATTCCAATGCGTGTCCAACATGAAAGATGGAAATTTAATTTGGCATCGGCATGGATTTTTGTGTGTACTAATGGATTATAGCTGAGTGGCCAAAACTCGTACAGAAAGTAAATTTCAAGGGACTTTCCAGACAAATTACATATTGGTGACTGACATGAAGATTTCTGCATAAGTTTAGGTGACTCGCGGAGTAATAATTATATCATGGAAGTAATAGTCTTTCTGATTTATTGTTTCAGGCTTATCTCTCTGATGAAGAATTCCAGGCTGTATTCGGAATGACAAAAGAAGCATTCTACAAGTTGCCCAAGTGGAAGCAAGACATGCAGAAAAAGAAAGTGGATCTCTTCTAGGCAGCCTTGTGAAACCATTTGCTTTTCTTCTCTTTTCCACTCTTGCAAGTTCTTGTTTGTTGGACGTATATACTTCCAGCGCAACCTACTTTTATAGGTCACCATGCCTGGTATCTACTTCAATTTTGCATCAATTTTTGGTTTATTTGGCGTCAGTGTGAAGGGTGAAATTTTCTTCTTGTCTTCAAATATTGCTGTATGTTTCTTGATCCCCCACAGATCGTAGTTCTAAGAATCAGGCAGGTCAAATTCTTTGATTCAGTTGGGTATGTACCTCAGTTTGTGATTTATTGAAGTTATTTTTCCCCCTATAATCTTTGAATTAAAAGGGTGTATATGTATTGCGTGTGTACTCGGAAGTCGATGAATGTAGAGGACATTGATATATCTGATGCATCGTGATTTTTTACTTAACATCATGTTTCTGTGAATGTCTTTGAGAAATATTAAATTCAGTATTTAGTTTGCACTGATGTTGTCATTGCTTTGTTTTGACCTGCTCTATTCTCATGTCGTTTCCACGTTCATCGGTTAGGAGGTAAGGTTAAAAGCGGGCTCTTTGAAGGAAGATGTTTGGGAGCAAACGCTTGCATTGAGAGACAACTTTGAAGTTCCGTTCGATAACCAATTATAATTTGCAATCGAGTTATGACACTGTTTGACCCATGTGGTTGTACGATACATGTCACGTGAATTTTTAAAGTCACGTAGCATGCATCCATCCTGGAACAAGACAAGACTATCTTGGGGAGGGGTTTGAAAATTTTCATTATGATTTGTTTGTAATATAATTTGTTTATAAATGTATATACTAGTTCTTTCACCGCAAGGCATAGGTTTTCTACAATGCAATCATTGGTAACGGTTAATTTTTGCCCTTTTGAATGTTACTCATTGTGATATAGAAGAAACGTCATGTTTTGTTGAGCTTTCTTGCATGGTAATGATTACAGCCACTGGATTACTACTAACTCATAGCATTCTAATTACTGATTTGAACAAAAAAGAAGAGTCACTAAAGTCATTTGGTTGAAGTTGCAGGACTAATTTCATAAGAGACGTGTGAAAGTACAAGAATAGAAATTTTAACATAAAAACAGAAATGAAAGAGTAGCATTATTATTTATTTTAAAAAAATTATTACTATAATAAGTTTAAGAAGGTTGTCACAGATCCCATTGATCAAGTTTGGAATCGGATACCAACCCACCCACCCCACCCAAAAAAAAAAAGAAAAAAAGGGGCGAAAAGGAGGGAGACTTGAAATGAGATACTTTTATCGTGGATTTTGTTTGATTAGCCGCGGGAAACTAGTGGGGTTTGAAAAGAAACACGTTTTCTAGTTAAAAGTGAAAGAACGTGCGCACGTGGATTCAATCGATACAAATTGCGACTTCTACGCATCATTTTTCTACCATTCTTTCCGTCCATGTCTCTCTCCCTTCTTTGCACAGTACAATTTCCCAGCTCATATAATTTAATGTTTTTACCAACTATTTTCTTACAACTATTATTATTATTCATTCATTCACTCAGTTGTAATATGCCACTATCTAGACCGCACTTTGTGATGTTATTTACTAACTTAGAAATTGATCCTGCGAGTTTAACAATTGACACTCATCAATTCAATGGGGAGTTGGTTTTTTTTATTGGTCCATTTATAAAAATGATGACACCATAAAGCACCCTGCTACTTAAAAATTTTCATATATTGACATATTTTACAAGAACCACGTGTACTAAATAAAATGTGCATAATTTGTAAACTGTTGGTTTATAATTTTCAAAATTTTTGAAAACAAATAACAAAATCTATCTCCATTATAGAGTCCATTTTCAAAACTCGGTCCATTTATAAAAATGAAGACACCATAGAGCACTCTGCTACTTAAAAATTTTCATATATTTACATATTTTACAAGAACCACGTGAACTAAATAACATGTGCATAATTTGTAAATTGTTGGTTTATAATTTTCAAAAATTTTTGAAAACAAATAACAAAATCTATCTCTATTATAGAGTTTATTTTCAAAACCTCCCGTATGTTTTATAACAAAACTTTCTACCTCGTGTAACGTGTATGCATGTACGCTATATGTATTTAAATACGTGTGACGCGCATGAAATACGCATGGCTTGCATCAATACACGTTATATTGGGTGAGAAGTTTTTTGAGTTTTGTTCAAAAAACTTCGATGAGGTTTTTGAAAAATTTGTCTTCATTATAATTTCCTTGCAAGGTCATGCACGACTGGAAGCCTCACATTAAGAAACCAGTCTATTACAGTCGTTGATACCATTGAGAAATTGACGTGTTTTTGAAAAAACAACTATTTATTGATGAGAGTTGTTCGGTTTGTAAAGGCTGTGTTGTCAACAATTGACGCCATAACATGTCAATCAGTCGATGCTACAATTGAATTGACATACAATTTCATAAAGTCAGATAAAACAATTTCTATTTATCTTTAAAGAAGAAAAATGAGATTATTAACAATCTGATGAAGAGAAGCACAAGAGCTTCATTACAACATAAGTTGCGTCTTTATTGGCATTACCTCTTCTAATTAATGTATGATTAATTGACAAATAAGAACCTTGTTTGAAGTTCAACCGGCCGGTGAGTGAACTCATTTCCGGTATTAACTCGGTTGCCATGATCAAGTTCACATTCTTCATTAGGAAATCATTGCTTACGAGTTCATTAAAGAGTCTCAACTCACTCATTGAGTTCTTCTTCTTGTGTTGCATGGCTGATCTAACAATTTGCATTAGCATTGCATTTGATAACCTCCGAGTTCCTTTAGGTCCACCCATTATAATTGCCGGGTTGGCGAGTTTCTGGTGAGTTGACTGAGTTCTCCTTCCGTGTCTCGATGTGACTGACTGAGTCAGTGTGGTTAAAAACACCGATTCCGGGCTCTGATTCCTGACCCGTGCTAGTGGGTCGTTGATTAACAAAAATTCTTTAATATCCACCAGCATTATGTGCTTGAAGTTTCTCTTGAATCGTCCCAAAAGCATTGGATAAAAAGCCCATCTCCTTAAACTCATCGGGTTATGGTCTAAGAACCCGGATAACGAGTTATCCGGATCAAGCTCCTCTACTTCAAATCCCACAACAGAGCCAT
The DNA here is from genome assembly GCA_963692815.1 of Nyctanthes arbor-tristis. NCBI lineage: Eukaryota > Viridiplantae > Streptophyta > Magnoliopsida > Lamiales > Oleaceae > Nyctanthes > Nyctanthes arbor-tristis. The sequence goes on from CAVNYN010204156.1 coordinate 32,538, forward strand.
ATCTCAGCCGAGTCAACTCAGTCTCCACTTCCTGCCTCGAATTGCTACGACCCCACATTGACTCTCTGGTCCCATTCTTCTCCTTGCCGTGCTTTATGAACTGGGTCGCGTCAAAACTCGACGGAAACTGAGTTGTGTGGTTCAATTTCCCATACTCTCTAACGAGTTTCAAGAACAAGTCGTTCTCTTCGACAATTGTATTATCAAAAGCAGTAACTAATTTCGCCGGAAATACGAGCACTAAATCGGATCTCGAACTGAGGCTTGAATGGTAGAAGAGGCCCCTGAGGAAGAGTTTCAATTCAAGCGGAGTAAGTGACTCAACTACATGAGCCACAACGAGTTCGTTCATGGAAGTGGTACCTCTTCTGTAAAGCCTGCCCAGTCCCTGCAATGCGTGTGAAAGTTGTGGAATTGAACTCGAAGACGATGAAGAGAGTTTGTGGGTTGCAGAGAGCTTCATTCGAGGGAAAAGGAGGGGTCCAGTGGGGATGGAGGGGAGAGTGGAATGGGTGATCAAGAGGAGGATAGTGAAGAAGAAGAAAAGGAGGGCAAAAATGGAGATCGTGGAGTGGGCTTTGTGGAGAAGATGAGATGAATTTGAGCACTTGAGGAGGCTGTGGAAGGGTCTGAATGACGAGTTGTTTTCTTCATCGGGAACGAAAACGAAGAGAAATCCCATGCCTGAGTTTCTACTGCTGCTCTTGGGTTTACCATTGAATCCGGCGGCCATTGCTTTCTGGCAGAAGCTCAGCGGTTGGGCTTGACGGTTGCTGAGACCTTACTAACGGGAGTTGAGGCTGGAATAGAGTTTTTTTCGGGTTGGGTATTTCTAGCACTCCGGACACGTTGAGGATACTCCCATCTTCCAGGTTACATTAAGAACCGAAACGACGGATAAATTCATGAGATTTAATTTATTATTAAATTAGGGTGAGAGCCCCGTTGTGCTCGGACCCTATTGCACTACGACGCGCTGTCGGCGAGTTGGGTTGTTTGGGAATGCAACCCCAATCGGGCGGTAAATTCCATCTAAGGCTAAATACGGACGAGAGATCGATAGCGAACAGGTACCGCGAGGGAGCTAGAAGAAATACTAAGAGTACTAGAATTTTATTTTTCTGTAACTAGCTGAACAAATTCAATGTTGATTAGAATAGTTTTCGAGTTGGGTATTTCAAGCAGTCCGGATATGTTGAGGATACTCCTATCTTCTTGCTAAAATTAAGAACCGACCTATAATTTCATGAGAGTTAATTTATTATTAAATTGGAGTCCTTAAAAATACATTGGGTTTTTTTAATGGCTAGAACAAATACTAAGAGTACTAGAATTTTATTTTTCTGTAACTGGCTGAACAAATTGAACGTTGATTAGAACATCTCAAATAGTATTTCATATGACCTCTGCTCTAAAAAACTCATATAAGTTTGGCCTAGGCGATGTTTAAACTTAACTTGCGCCTTATGTTTCAACACGTCTTACATTTTATCATGCATTGATGCGTTTAGACGCTTAAACTCAAAGCTTGACCTTAACATTTTTTCACACGTTACAATTTTTAAAACATTGCATATGACCAAGGATGCTTGACCTATAGATAGTCTTCAAGTAGGCGGAAATAGGTATTGTGAAGGTTTTTCTTAATGAGGGTGGTCTATGGGAAAAAAATCTCAAATGTTGTAAAATAGTTTAAAGTAACTTATTTCAAACGAACTAAAATTACAAATATCTCCTAGGCTCCTAGCTTTCGAATACACAACCTAAGTGGAAGACCATCTTACTGAATCATCACATACATGAAAACGCATTGTTACTGTGAACGAATTTGCTAACTTGTAACTTGTAAGATAAAAAACAAAAACAAAAAAGACTTAGACAGTTCTATTAAATGATAGAAGTTCTGCCAACCGCCGTGATTCTTACTTATCAGAGTAATAGCGATTCAAAGAATAAAGTGAAAATAAAGGAGGTAAATAAGTAATGCCCTCGTAAAAGTATTAAATTCTGTAACGTTAGTTATTATCAATAAAGGATGGAAAAAAGACATTGTGTAGAAGATGAAAAATTGTGGTTGAAATTATATTTCATTGCTAGCCAGGAACAATTCTACCGACTTGGACATATGGGCTAGGGTTTCGGGTTGTGAGTGTTATTCAAATTAATTTCAAGAAACATATTATGGTCCTCTTTAATTAGTTAAACAGAAAAGAAATAAAGAAAAAAACACAAAAATAGGTTCAAAATTGCTATCGAAATTGCTGCTTAGGGCTCATACGCCTCAAGGCATAATGTTAGAAGCATATGCCTCAATTATAGCAATTTTTCTATGCAAATCTTAGCTTTTTGTAAGAGAGCCTTAAGGTCTACGTGGCATGCCAAAATGGACCAAGGAATTGGCCAACTCAACAATCCTAATTCCCCAAAATGACTGCCCCCAATCAAAGTGTTGATTCCACCCACCCACCTCACCCTCATTTTCAGAATTCGCGCCACCCTCCCTGCTCCTCCCAACTTTAAAAAAAAAAATGTTCCCCTATTTCTTCGACGAAACCGAGTCCCCTACCCCATCCCACCCAACTGCTGGAGCCCCGATTGGCCATCAGGAAACAGTGCTGGGGATAGAGCCCGCCACCTCCCCGCCCCTCCCCTCCTTTTTTAGACCGAACCCCTCTACCCAAAATGTCTCACTCTCTTCGATGTAAACCCAGTAGTCCCTCCCAACCTCACTGTCAGAGCCAGAGCCCCTATTGGCCACCGGCGCAAGTAGCGGCCGGCATCGGCAATACGAAGATTTTCAGCTTGTGGTTCGATTTCGTGATTTAGTAGTACCATCATTATTGGAACTATGGAAACCAGTGGATGCATAAATCTGAAGAGAGCACTATGGAATAAATCAAAGGTTTCCATCATAAGATGCAACGAAGTAGATCATTGTAAAGAAGAAATTCATGGATATAAAAATAAAAGAAGAAATTCATGGATTTTCAGCTTATGCCGTTTGAAAATGGGGGTTCCAGCTCTGGGTTTTGATCGAATAGAGATGAAGTTTTTTTTTTTCCTTTGGGAGGGGGGTTTCGTTCGAAAAAGGGAAGGTAGGGTGGCCATCTCCGTCGCCAGTGGCCAGTCGGGCTCCGGCAGTGGGGATAATATATTTGTATTTAGAATTATTTTTCTGTTTCAATAAATCCCTATGAAATAGGGGACTAGTTTTGACTCTTTCATTTTGCACTTCTACCACGTTTCTATTAGCGTAAAATTGGGGGCTGGATTTTCTACTTTCTATTAATTCTTGTAAGGCTATATATATGGCCAGAATTTTTCTTCAATAAAATAATTCATTCTTCTCTATTATTGTTCTCAGTTTGTTTTCTTTCTTATTATTTTATAACAATATGGTATTAGAGCCCCCATTGGGCCTGATAAACAAAGCAGCAGTCTTCGTAATTTGTAGTAGAAAAAAAGATGATGACTGAAGGAAACTTCGTGCAGCTAGCTAGGGGCGGACCGACAGTTAGCTAGGCCGAGCTTCAGCTCGGTCCGGTGTCCCAACTGTTTTCAAGAGGCAGGCCATTTTCTTTTTTTTTGGTTTAAGCTTGAGTTCCTGTAACAATGGCGAGGAAGACGGAAGGGAAAGAGAAAGGCAAGGATTTGGTGGCACAAAACCCAAGACAATGACACAACTTTTGTTTTCCTCTTATACTATACAAATAATAATAATTACTCTCTCTCTCTCTCTGAACCCAAGGAATTGATTGACTTTTTTATTTTTATTTTTTCTCTTTCTATAATTATTCTCATCTCTCTCTCTCTCTCTCTCTCTCTCTCTCTCTCTCTCTCTCTCTCTCTCTCTCTCTCTCTCTCTCTCTCTCTCTCTCTCTCTCCTCCCTATCACTACTCTTTTTTTTTTTAAGAATCATTGTTCCTTTTATGTTCTCTCTAATAGTGTATTCTTATAAACTATAGTAATTGTTTTATATTTCCTGATTTTTATTTCCTACTTTTTTTTCTTGGTTGATTAATTTTATGTGTATTATTGTATATAGTTTGCGTTTTTCGAAAAAACTTTTTGGTGTTATAAATAATTTTTTAAAACTGTTGATAAATCTTTTAGTACCTTATTTCAATTTTAGGTATTAATTAAATATTATATGTTTGATAATTTACCAACTTTTTCTGATACAGTGGTTGGAAAGAAAAATGATCAGAGATTTATCATAAAACAGTAAAAATGACTTTAGATATATGTCATAAAATCGAGAAATTAGATTTCCAATTTGCACTACGAGAACAAATTTTCAGGAGCGCTGCCCCCGAACCCCCGAGAAGGTGGAATGACAATATCAGTTTTTAGCTTGATCCTGCAAAAATTTTTGGGTCCGCCCCTGCAGCCAGCTATTCCTCAGTTCGATGGTCGTTACGACCATTGGAGTATGTTGATTGAATACTTTCTGAGGTCTAAAGAGTACTGGGGCTTGGTAGAGAAAGGCTATGTTGAGCTGGAAAATGGACCTGTATTGACAGAGGTGCAGCAGAAAAAACTCAACAAGCTAAAACTGAAGGATTTGAAGGTAAAGAATTATCTCTTCCAGGCCATATATCGAACCATTTTGGAGACTATCCTTGAGAAGGGTACTTCTAAAAAAATTTGGGACTCCATGAAGACAAAATTCGAAGGAAATGCAAATGCAAGAATTAAGAGAACTCATCTTCAAGCTCTCTACAGAGAATTTGAAATCTTATAGATGAATTTGGATAAGGTGTATCTAATTACTTCTCAAGGGTAATGTCTGTTGGAAACAAGATGTGGGTGTATGGAGAACATATGCAAGATGTTAAACTTGTGGAGAAAATCCTTCACTCATTGAGTGAAAAGTTCAACTATGTTGTTTGCTCTATTGAAAATCAAAGGATATCGGTCAGCTTTCCATTGATGAATTGCAAAGCTATTTGCTTGTCCATGAACAAAAATTTCACCGGTAGAATGGAGAAAAGCAAGCCTTGAAGGTGATGCGTGTAGGTGGAAGAGAACGCGGTTGTGGATCTTCTAGAGGCAGATGAAGAGGTAGAGGTCGAGCAACTTTCAACAAGGCTACTGTGGAGTGCTATAAATGTCATCAACTTGGACATTTTAGTTATGAATATCCAACTTGGACCAAAGAAATTAATTTTCCTGAGTTTGACGAAGTAGAAGAAATGTTGCTCACGGCTTACGTCAAGAAGAATGAAGCTTGGGGAGAAGAAGTGTGGTTTTTAGATTCCAGTTGCAACAATCACATGTGTGGAGACAAAGCTCTATTCTGTGATCTCAATGAAAGTTTTCGGCTGATGGTGAAGTTGGGGAAAAATACAAACATCTGTGTAGTGGGGAAGGGAAATGTGAGATTAAATGTAAATGGCGACAACCATGTAATCACAAAGGTATTCTTTGCGCCTGAGTTAAAGAACAAGCTATCGAGTATTGGAGAACTATAGGATAGGGGCTTGGCAATTCTTATTCAACATGGAATTTGCAAGATATACCATCCTATAAAGGGTCTAATCATTCAAACAAAGATGACTGCTAATAGGATGTTTGTGTTGCTAGTTATAGCTTATCCAAAGAGATGCTCATGCTTCCACACAACCTTAGAAGGTTTGTATCATTTATGCCACTGTCGTTATGGGCATCTGGGTCATAAGGACCTAAGGACTCTTCAGTAGAAAAAGATGGTACATGGGTTCCTATAGCTGAAAGCCTCATCCACCATTTGTAGAGATTTTATGATTCTCTTCCGATCTCTGATCCAATTCCGAAAAAGAGCACCTTGAGAGCATCATAAAAGCTTCAGTTAACCCATGCTAACATATGTGGCCCTATCACGCCTATTTCAAACAGTAAGAAAATGTATTTCATCTGCTTCATTGATGATTTTAGCAAGAAAGCGTGGGTTTACTCTTGGTTGAAAAATCTGAAGCATTTGTCAAATTTAAGCACTTTAAAGATCTGTTGAGATGGAGGTAGGAGCTCATATTAAGTGCTTACACACTGATCACGGGGTGAATTTACCTCACAAGATTTCAATGAATTTTGCAAAGAAAATGGAATCAAGAGGCAAGTAGCAGCAGCCTATGCTTCACAGTAGAACAGAGTTGCAGAGAGAAAGGACTATACCATCATAAACTTGGTAAGAAGTATGTTATCAAAGAAAAAGATGTCGAAGACTTTTTGGCCAGAGGCAGCAAATTGGGTGGTGTATATTCTGAATAGAAGTCCTACTTTGGCAATGAAAAATATAACTCTAGAGGAGGCTTGGAATGGATTAAACCTTCGGTTGAACACTTTCGAGTGTTTGGTTGCATTGCACATCTGCACATACCTGATGCAAAAAGAACAAAATTGGAGGACAAAAGTATTGCTTGTGTATTATTGAGATTAGCGAGAAATTTAAAACCTACAGGCTTTATAAATAAGCAACCAATAAAATCATTACCAGTAGAGATGTTTTTTTGAAGAAAGCAAATCTTGGGACTGGGACAAAAGCTATGAAGAACATGTGGTTATTGCGTTGGAATAAGGAGATGATAGGGAAGAGGCTACTGTGAATTATGAAGATGAAACTGAGAGTGAAGATAGTGATATTGCAGAAGGGGTTGAGAACATTTCTACTGATGTAGTGAATGAAAGAAGGGTTCGAAGGTAGCCAATATGGATGAATGATCATGTTACTGGTGAGAGCTTATCTGAAGAAGAAAATGAGGCTAATATGGCCTTGTTTACTTCTAATGATCCTCTTTAGTTTGAAGAAGCTGTGAAAAGTGCAAAATGGAGGGCTGCAATGGATGCTGAGATAGAAGCTATAAAAAAGAATGAGACTTAGGTGCTAACTGATCTACCTGAAGGAGCAAAAAGGATAGGAGTCAAATGAGTTTACAGAACAAAGCTTAATGAGCATGGAAAGATTGATAAGTAAAAGGCTTGTTTCATGGCAAAAGGATACGTGCAACAACACGGGATTGATTATTCACAAGTCTTTGCATCTGTGGCAAGGATGGACACCGTCAGAATGATTGTTGCATTTGTAGCTCAAAAAGGTTGGACAATTTATCAACGTGACGTAAAATCAGTTTTTCTACATAGAGAACAAAGCGAAGAGGTGTATGTTGAACAACCAAGGGGTTATGAACTGAAGATATTCCTCACAAAGTCTACAAGCTATAGAAAGCCTTATACGGACTCAAACAAGCTCCACGAGCTTGGTTTAGTCAAATAGAAGCTCATTTTTCAAATGAGGGGTTTGAGAAGTGTCATAATGAGCATACGCTGTTCGTTAAAACATGCAAAGGAGGTAAAGTTTTAATTGTGAGCTTGTATGTTGATGACCTTATTTTTACTGGAAATAATGAAGCCATGTTCAATGATCTCAAGAATTCAATAGCACGTGAGTTCGACAAGACAGACTTGGGAAAAATGATGTATTTTCTTGGAATTGAAGTTTTGCCAAGGGCTGATTGAATTTAAATTAGTCAAAAGAAATATGCTTGGGATGTATTGAAAAGGTTTGGAATGGAAGAAAGCCGTACAGTTAAAAACCCAATTGATCCACGTTTTAAACTTTTTAAGGATTAAGATGGGGTGAAGGTTGATGCAACATGTTTTAAGCAAGTCGTAGGGAGACTTATGTATCTCACTGTGACAAGACTTGATTTGATGTTTGCGGTTAGTTTAATCAGTAGATACAAAGCACGAACAACAAAGCTTCATTTGCAAGCTGCAAAAAGAGTATTAAGGTACCTGAAAGGCACAATAAATCTTGGGATATTTTATGAGAAGGAAAGAAGTGATAAACTAGTTGCATTTACTGATAGTGATTATACCTGTAATTTAGAAGATAGAAAAAGTACTTCTTGATATGTTTTCCTGATGAGTTTTGGTGCTGTGTCATGGTCATCTAAAAAACTGCCTATTGTCACACTCTCGACGACCGAAGCACTCTCGATGACTGAAGCTGAGTTTGTAGCTACTGCATTATGTGCGTGTGAAGCTTTGTGGATGAGAAAAATTTTGGAGAAAGTTGGTTAGGCACAAGGCACAATGTAATACTACCACTATTTTTTTTGTGATAACAGTTCTACAATTAAGTTGTCAAAGAATGCAGTGATGTACGGATGAAGCAAGCATATAGACGTGTGTTTTCACATTCTGTGTGATCTCATTAAGAAGGGAGTTGTGGAGCTGACTCATTGTGGTACACTAGATCACGTTGCAGATGTGATGACAAAGCCATTAAAGCTTAACTTGTTCTTGAAGTTGAGAGAGATGTTAGGTGTTGAAGAAGTCCCTGACATAAACTAATTGCTAGGTGTTTAAGAAGTTCCTGATATAAACCAATTGTTACATGTATTAGTTTAAGGGAGCGAATGATCAATTGGTATTTAGAATTATTTTTCTGTTTCAATAAATCCCTATGAAATAGGGGGATTGGTTTTGACTCTTTCATTTTGCACTTCTACCATGTTTTTGTTAGCATAAAATAGTGGGCTGGATTTTCCTGCTTTTCTGTTAATTCTTGTAAGGCTATATATATGGCCAGAATTGTTCTTCAATAAAATAAGTCATTCTCCCCTATTATTGTTCTCAGTTTGTTTTCTTCCTTTTCACTTTATAATATGGGGCTCGGTCCAGTTAGAGAGAGAGAGAGAGGAGGGATTTTTTTGGGAGGGGGTGTGAATTTTGAAAATGGGGGTGTGGTGGGTGTGTGAAATCAGCACTTTTTGATTTTTTTGGGGTGCTGCCTAGTCATTTTGGGGAATTAGAATTGTTGAGTTGGCCTGGATCCCATTGCTCCACATTGGCATGCCACATAGACATTGGGCTCCGTTACAAAATGCTAAGGTTTTCGTAGAAAAATTGTCAATTGTAGAGGCAGAAGCCTTGCAAAAAAGGGTTCTGTAATTGGTGGTTCGGTGCACTAGTCATGTGCCTCAATTGTCGAGGCCCTCAACATGCCTCCCCTCCTCACCATAACAAGGCATACAAGTACAATCACCTCTTTAGTAGAATAGTTAATAGTTTCGAGTTGTCATCCTACTCTTACGATTTCAACATTGTACTTAAAAGAAAAGCCAAAAAAAAAAAAAAAAGACACTCGCATTTCATATATTGCATTATATGTGGAAATGAAAATATAAAATGAAAGAAATTACCGTCAATAGTTTTGTGGATTGAGAAAGTTAGTGCGTTATATATTAAATGAAACTTGTAATGCCCCCAAATATTTTAATATTTTTAGTATTCGATTAAAATATAAATTAATTTTATCAAAAATATCTTCCTCGTGAATAGGTCTATAACGGGGGCTTGTTCTCTAAAGATTTTTTCGAGGAAAATCGATTTTTTTTAAGAAGGTGTGGTTGAGATTGAGTTGAAAAAATAAATATTATG
>CAVNYN010204157.1:0-15417 GCA_963692815.1 Nyctanthes arbor-tristis
TTGCTTATTACCTGGAGAAATGGTCCAGAGCCTCTGCCAATTGAAGCGATGCAGAAGAACCTTTGAGTCCTCCGTGACCATGGCAAGCAGATCTTTTTCCGGGTTCCATTCAGCTATCTTAATCTGTCAAATCAACATGAATTCATTTAAACGTCTGAAAGCTCAAAAGACTTCATACTCTTGTGGAAGGGAATAAAAATCCAAAATTGTAGAGCTAGCCAACCATTACCTGAGACGCTATGGGTTTGTCGAACTGGAGTTGAAATGGAACAATTCGTTGAGGTTCTTCTGTTTCCATAGATTCTACTAGGGGTCTAGGGACTGATAATTCGCGGTCGATACAAAGAAGGTTTGGGAAATGAGGGCGGGCTTTTAAAATTGGGGATGTCCGAGTCGTGGGAAAAATTTCAAGTACTACTCCATGTCAATGGGCAAATTTTCATTCATGGCTCCAATTTATTGTTTACTTAATTTAGCCCCCCCAGTGTATTGTTTACTTAATTGGAAGTAGAGTATCAAATGGCCAATTTATCTATATGTGAATTATTAGTTGATTAGTGGTATCAGATGGTCAATAGTCTTCAAATATCATAAACTTTTTCTGGAGTCATGTATTGGCCGTCAAATCCTTAAAATTTGAACTTCTGAGTCCACATATAACTGAATTTGTGAAATTAAAGCTATACCTCGAAAATCAATTTTTTTAAAAGGGAGGAATCCCCACTTAAAAGATTTTTATTTTCACTATTAATCCATGCACTCAAATGAAACTTTTTAGAAGTGTCGTTTTTGAGATTGACAATGCCTGAGGAGCTTTATGATAAATAGTTTTGAATCTATAGGAGAATGTGTACTCATAAAAATAATCATTAAAAAGTGTTAAATTTTACATTTTTATTTTTTTTTCTGAAAGTGAAATTTTATTTTTATTTTTTTGTAGAGAATATGTAATTAGTATTGACTAGATTTTCATCCGTGCATTGTACAGAAAGAATACAAAAAAAATTTAAGTACTCAAGTATCCTATTATGCTACTCCAAGCCAATGAAAAACTCACATACAGGATATTGGCCCTATTTTTGAGAGCCTTAAACCCATGTGTGGGTTGATGATTGGTCTAGAGTACCAAATATTTTCTTGAAGAATACATAACAAATTATTTTAAAAAATAAATAATATGAAATTTAAGTTTTTTTTCTTGCTTTTGTACGGTGAAATTTTATAAGGTTATTTTACTCAAATAGCAATTACTTAATTTAATAGCAACTAAGTAATACTGTAATTTTATTCTTATCATATTAGGTAACTATAATTTACAATAAAATTTAACCTAATTATTATCATTAACACAAATAAATATCATTTTATTTTTTGGCACTAATTTAGATAAATGACCTTGTCCAAAATAATTGTTGATTGAGCAGTGCTATATAATTTGAAAATAATTTTTTATTTGAAACCATAAAACTAGACAGTGTGAGATTATATGAATTAATAATACATAAAAGTAGTCGTAATTATAAATACTCATACCGGGAAAAATTAAGAAAAATTTTGCAATTATAATTTTCAATTAATTTAAACAAACGATATATTTGTTTAATTTCTATTAATTATAAGTTATGAATTTCTAGCAAGTGGACATTTATAAATTAGTTAGACAATAAGATAATCAAATTTAGTCATAGTCTAAGTTATCTATTAGTTATTAAATTGAATGGTGAAATTAATCTTATCATATCACTTAATCATATCATCACAGTTTACCAAAAAATAGTTTGCAAAAAGAAAAAAAAATATGGCACGATCTGGTTTATTAAAAAAAAAAACCCAAACTTAATTATCCTTAAACGTAAAAGACATAGAATTAAAACATATTTTGATATCAAATCAAAATCATATCATATAATATATAATACGACAGTTTTCAATTCGATTTGGTTTCTTAATTGTAAATTTCCCACTCTTTTACTGATATCATCATAATATTGCATAATAATTTGGATTCAATTGGTGCCTCAATTGGTTTTCAATTGGTTTTATTTTTCAAGTTTTAAAATTTGAACTTTTCTTATTTGGATATTCATCACGAGTTTTCAATAATTTATATTAGTTTATTAGTTTTTTATATTCCTTTTTTATTTTACTTTCCTCATTTCTATTTTTTAGTGTGTATATATATATATATATATATATGTATATATATATATATCAAATGACAGTTGTTTGGCACAATTGAATTGAATTTTTCCCGCTTAAAAAAATGTCTGGCTCTATAACTAATATGCCAGATAAAATAATTGGGCTATACTCTTCCGATCTCTTTTAAATAACTATAAGTTAGTCAAATAAAAGTCTAAGAAAATTAGTTGACACATATTTAAAAAATATATAATATTTTTGTTTGCATTATCACAAAGTCACATTTATGCTATTTTTTAAAAGCTACATATATAAATTTCGTAAATTATAGATATAATTTTATTAGGTGACATTTAGTGTCTCTGTATGAATGTTATGTTCCTGTATTAAAAAAAAAAACCACATTAGTCACTATCTTTTTGTCAAGAACGTCACACACGACGCTCTTCCGATCTTCCATTTTATTTTTTGACAAATAAGTAACGATGGCAATTTACTACGGCTTTTTAATTAAAATGTTACAAGAATAAAGTGTTGAGACGTTATAAGATCAAAGTGTTACATTAATTAAAAAGTCATGTATAAAAATAAAAAGCAACTCTGTTTAATTTAAAAGTAACATAACAAGTCACTTTTCAACTAATAAATCATAAAGTAAGTGTTACATTTCATTAAATAGTCACATTTTTAATTCAAAAGTTGCATGACAAGTCTCTTTTCATTAAAAGTCGCATTTGATAAATAAGTCACACAGTAAGTGTCACATTTCATTAAAAATCATATTTTAATTCAAAAGTCACATAACAAGTAGCTTTTCAGTAAAAAGCCACATTTAATTAATAAGTCACAAAGCAGGTATCGCGTTTCATTAAAAAGTCACTTTTTTAATTCAAAAGTTACGTTTGATTGATAAATGAAAAACTTTTCACATCTCATTAAAAAGTCCCATTTTAATTAAAAAGTCACCTAAAAAGTCACTTTTTATTAAAAAAATCACATAACAAGTCACTTTTCATTAAAAAGTCACATTTAGTTATTAATAAGTGAGTGTCACATTTTATTAAAAAATTACATTTTTAATTCATAAATCACATGGCCAATCTTTTTTCATTAAAAACTAAAAAGTCACACTTTTAATTTAAATGTCACATAACAAGTAGCTTTTCATTAAAAGTTACATCTAATTAATAAATGACAAAACAAGTATCATATTTAATTAAAAAGTCACATTTAAATAATAATTCACAAAACCAGTACTCGAAATGGCGAAAAAGTCACAATCACATTTTTTTATTAGAAAGTCACACAAAAGTCAAAGTCACGCTTAATAATTAAAAAAATATATAAAAGTCACATTTAATTTAAAAATCTCATTTGATCAATAAATTACATATAAGAAAAGTCACATAAAAAATTTTTACTTATAAATATCTTATATTTATTGATACATTTTATTATCAAGAAATCACATATGTAAAATTCAAATCTGTGTTATTTTATAACGAAATGTCACATATAGAAATTTCTTTATAATCACATTTATATTAAAGGTCACATTAATTTACACAAAGAAATTACAAATAATCTAAAGAGAACATTTGGAGGAAAAAAAATGAGAGAGATGGCCAAGATTCCAAACCTCACAAAAAAGAACTACAAAACCTTTATATATGTTAATTGACGTAATGATTTTAGGATGCATGTGATGATTTGTGGATCCCTAATTTTAACCGTATTTTTCCAAAACTTATTCAATTTGCAGTAAATTTCCTAATTTTCTCTATCAATATCATCTAACTTCTTCCATTTCATATGACTTCTTGTCCAAATAAAGTACATATTTTTGTGGAATGGTGCTAAGTTCTACCCTGGTCGAGATAAAGGAACTACATTCAAGGTTTAAAGGACATCAGTCCTATTGTGATGATTTTGTTTTTATTTCCTTTAGAAAAATTAAAACTTGAGATGAATTGCTATTATGTTCTATGATTAGTTTTAGAGTATCTTACAATTTGTTTAAGGTATAAAGGACCACAGTCTTATTGTGATGATACTATTTTTATTTGATAATAGATGTGTTTTCCTCCTCAGTCCTCATATTGCTTATAATAAAAGTATTTTACTTTTATTTTTTACTTAGTTATTCAAAGCATATCCTAGAGGGATCAAACAAGGATGTAAGCCTGTAATGACAACAGGACTGATGTAGAATTACATATTGGTGTGCTCTGGATTGAGTATTGTTGTATTTTGGTATATGCTTATTTTTCTGATGATTACTAACTTATCTGGTAATTGATTTTCATTTATTTTCCTATGTTTTGTTGAATTACATGTTTTAATATTTTTGTTTTACATGTAAAAACATGTTTTGCAAGTGGGGTTTCTGTTTTTCAACGACATTCACCTTTTTTGTTTGTTTCTTTTCCTTTTAATTTTCCCTTTGAAATCCTTGACTCATTTCTTCATTCAGTGTTGTTCTTAATTAAATGCTAATTATGCTATCAATTGCAGATGAATTCAAATATTGTATATTAGGACTCATACCCCCGTAACAGGGGTTAGCAATTGAGACGAGAAAAGAGCTTGACGATGTGGAACTTTGGGATTTTTCTGAATTATAACTTTAGGATTATGCTATCGATTGCAAATAAATTTAAATATCCCATATCAGGACTTATATCTCGTAACAAGAGTTAGCAATTGAAACGAGAAAGGAGCCTGAGAATGTGAAACTTTGGGATTTTTCTAAATTATAATTAATAGATTTTGTTTATCTTTTTTGATTTTGTCTGTTTGTAAATCAGGAATCTACTGTAAAATTTTTAGACATTCTACACCTATCAGGAATCTATTGATTAAAAAGAGTTACATTTTATTATTGAAGACGGTGAGTGATTTGAGACAGTTGTAGCACTGTTGCACTCACTTTTCCATCAAACACTTGCATTTTAAGGGTCTCAATGGTGGCATTTATATACAATTAATCCCAAAAAAATAAAAAATAAAAAATGAATAAAGTAGTTTTAACTATTCAATTTTGCTATTGTAATACGTTAGTATTCTTTTCCATGCGTTGGTTGATTTAGTTACTAGATAATAATCTGGATATGTATCTATTAGTAAGAGAATTTATCTTAAATGCATTACATACAAAGCTATCAAAATTATTTAATAACTAGAGGATACTAATCTTTCTTGGTTAAAAACTTGAAATCCAATTTAACATCAACGCTGCTTAAGTCATTCACTTATTGAATTATCAATCACTCCACAAATTAAAGTGTGTGGGCATATAGTTATTAGACAGATATGCGAAGTGATGCCCACGCATATAGTTATTTTGGGCTAAACTAATAATGATGTTAAATTTTTATTACTTTCAAATGGGAGGTTACGATTTCTAATTTTCACTCATTTGAATTTGGATATGTTGATTGTTTCTTCTAGGCCACTAAATCTCTACTTTCATGTAGATAGGAAAACAATAAAATGTCAAACGAAAAAATTACGAGATGATTACTAGAACTTAGTGATTATTTTTATTGAATACTAATATTAATTTTGGATGATTATCTCAAATAATTCTTTGTGTCTTTTTCTATTATAAAGATATTTTGTAATAAATTTATGTTATTTATTGTTGACGAATCAATGATGCTGTCAATATTTTATTTTGTGTATTTGTTTGGGTTATCATAGTTCTTATTAAACTATATTTTTAGATGGTTTTTCTAATTGTATACAATAACCACATGGGTTTGCTTATTATTTGTATATGTTTGCTATTACATGCTATTTGCTATTGTACAATCTACATTATATCTATGCAAGTTATATTTTTTATATTAATTTTATGACATCAAGCATTAACTCCTGTCACACTATTTTTGAAGTATAACATTTTCACTAGATCACTACCCCATGCATCGCATGGGTGAAAAATCTAGTTTATATATAATTATGAGTT
This sequence comes from Nyctanthes arbor-tristis, assembly GCA_963692815.1. NCBI lineage: Eukaryota > Viridiplantae > Streptophyta > Magnoliopsida > Lamiales > Oleaceae > Nyctanthes > Nyctanthes arbor-tristis. The sequence continues at coordinate 6,113 of CAVNYN010204157.1, forward strand.
TTTATAATTTCTTATGAATTGGTATTTTTTAGAATTATTCTTCCCGTTATTGAATTATTCGAAAATGAGCGCATGATAAACTAATTGTTTGGTATTATCTCTTATTTATTTATTTATTATTTATGTTTGTTCGATTTTCAAAATTTCTTTACAGAGTCCTTGATAATAATAAAACCAAAATTTATTAGATCAGAAAAACTTAGAAACCTATTTCAAAATAACTTATAATATAAATGAAAATTTAGTTCAGAATAACTTGGAGCAAATTAACTGATTTATTTATTTTTCTTTTTATGTAATAAAAATATATTTATTTGCGTTACGCCAACAACTAAAGACACATAATGTAATTTTGCTATAATAATATATAGCTAAAATTTATTTTCTTGATATCTATAATCCAACTTGAAAATCTTTGTGATTATTTTTTTAATCTTTGTTTCTATATCATTTATGTTGCTATGATTAGATTGTAGATGATGTAAATATTTTATTTTTTGGTCTTTTTTCTCTATAGATGTGAAGTCTTCAAAATATCGACTAAATTCATGTTATTATTTCATTTGATTTAATTATTATTGTGACTATTTATTATTTTTTACAATTTATGTAATGAATTTTTTTTATGAAATATTGAGAATTTATCTTCTCGTGCAACGTACGGGTTGAATACTAATTGATCGATATTTTTTTGACGAATATAATAATGAACTTTAGCGAAAATTTTGTGATCAAAGAGATAAGAAATCAACAAGAAGAAAATGAACTACAAAAAAAAAAAAAAGAAAAATCAACTCCTCCATTACGATTATCTGATCTTATTTTCTTTTTTAGGATGTTCCACATATATGGTCCTCTTTATATTAAAAAGTCTAACTTGCATTTTTTTACAAATATATTCTTATTCAACATTTTAATTATAACTATCAATTTTGAATTTTAATCATAGAAAAGATACATAGTACTTTCATGAGTATGAAAATTTTTATCTGAACAGGTATCGAGTGAATACGGGTATGTAGATGCCCAATACATATTATTAGACTGTTAACTAATAATTTTAAATAAGTTAGATGATTTAAAAGTGAAATATAGTAAATCAATAATTGAGTACATAAGCAGATAACTATTAATATAGTATTAATAAGACATTAATTTAATGAGTCAAACACTAAATTAAAATTGTATATTTATTATTTTTGCTATGCAAATCTGATAATGTGTATTTTTCTAATATTTTATTATTCATTATTATTAAACTTTTTTTAAAATTAGTCTTTCCGTACAGTACACGAGTGGGAGACTAAACTTATAGTTGCAATAGTTGATTGTAATATGATTATTTATAGCAATGGAAATAGAGCGGGTTAGCCATACGCTGGACCCTCTTCATGAGTCTTGAAGTCACCAGATGTCACGCCCCCGCTAATTTTCCAATATTTTCGAATATCATATGTTAATTTATAAATTCTGTAGCAGAAGCTTTAATTCAAACATCGGAGGCGGGACGTGCAGAACAATCAAATTTATCTTATCTTACAGAGTTTAATATATAAATCTAATTATATAAGCTAACAAATTGTTAAACTTTTAAGAAAACATTAAAACTAGGTTTTTCAAGAAAATATATAAAACACACAAGAAGTTGTATTAATAAATATATTTTATTGATTACTAAAACACGCCAAGTCACTAGAAAACTTTTACAGGAAAAGTAGAGTTCAAATCAATATAAAGATTATAACTCACTATTTTCTTATATGTTATAAGATGTAAAAACATATATACTATAGATATGGGCATGAAACCACTAAATTGTAGCTTCAAAAGCATATTTACACTGCATGCACAACTCTACTCTATTTCACAAGCACGATCCAACTCCAGGCTTGCGTTGCTTTTCAAAAGTTATAGCTTCAATCATTTACAAAAATTATAGTAAAGAAGGGAATGAGTACAAAATACTCAGTGAGTAACAAAACTCTTTGATTTACCTTTTATTTGAAAGATTTATTTTCCAAAAAATCATTCCGTGCACAAAACTTTTCAATGCACATATGAGCTCTATCATTAGTTAAACTACTACCCGTGGTACGCGTAAAAATCATATTAATTCAATCATGCAATGTACAATTAAGTGGATCCACATTTGAATCTCGGTTGACTCCTACCAGAATTTTAGACAGATTAATACAGATACAGAGCAGATACCGCACTAATCATAGCCGATCTCGGTGTCATTAGATGACTCATAATGTGGCAACATATCAGAGTAGAACAGATACAGAACGGGTAGAGCAACTAGTGATTCAAAATACAATATATCAATTTTTCTTTTCAATGCACCAGAATCCATGTTCATTGTTTTAATCAAATACATACTTAGCATTTCAAAATATCATCAGTGTTAAAAAGGAAATTAAAGTGATAGTTACTCACCTCAAATCTTCTTTGAATAATCTCAAGTAGATAAATGTCATTAAAACCTTAACATTTCTTAATTAAAGCTATTTTCAAGCTATAATCATTCTATATATGGTAAGGGACATTTTTCAAAGGACAAATAGGGGTTTTGGTGATCATTTATTGGTTTTCTCATTTCTTTGACCATGTTAGACGAATTTTGAGGTTTGGGGGGAGAGAGAAAGGATGGTTTGGGGGTCTTTTGGGAACTTGAGGACCCAAAGGCCCTTTTTATAATAATTGGAATTGAGTTAGTTTTAATAAAATTTGAATTCCGCCAATGACATTGCGACATGTGGCACAACCTGACGCCGTACACCGTGTGAGGCTGTGTGGCTCAATGTGGATCACTCATTTATTACTCGAGAAATACTTGTACTTTGTGTCACATTGTAATTAAGTCATCTTACTTTCATTTATGTCAATCAAGGACTGCCATATTTAATTGACCGCAAATTTTGAAGTCTTCTAACGTGATTCAAGCGATAGTTTCCAAATTAATGACCACGTAGCACAATTGGGGTTAAATTTTCAGGGATGTTACACTAGACATGCTCCGAACCTATAAATTCATATGGTGGGTCAAGAGAAGTCGGGTCACAGGATAGGTTAGGACGCTACCATGACCCACAAAAGAACTCATGAATTTTTTCCCCTTTTCAATTAATTAATATTATGTGCACGCATTATTAACTGATGAACGTAGAATAAAACAAAACATTTATTTAGAATTTTAAAGTTTCAAACATTAACTAATATAGTAACATGATTATTTCAATTCGAAAAATCTTTTCAAAAAAATAATATAATAAAAAAATAAAAATAAACTACTATGAATTTAATGGTCGATTAGTCAAATTGCCATCTTCAATAATTTCTACATATTTTACCGAATAAATTTATCAAAAATAAAAAAATGCCAGGTAGGTCACGGGTCTATAGTATGAGTCCAACCTGACTCGCACCCGATCGGAAGAGCGCGTGTAGGGAAAGAGTGTAGGCAATGGTGTAGATCTCGGCAAAAAATGCTGCCATTTGGGAAATCCCCCCTTTGCTGCTGGAAACGGCAGCATTCTCCTGCCGTTTATGGCAGTATTTTTAGGGAGATTAACCCTCCAATTTTTACTGCTGGAAACAACAGTATTTTACTGTTGAAATGCTGCCAGAAATGACAGTATTTTGACAGCAGTTTGGATTGATGAATCCCCCAATTTATTGCACGAAACAGCTTGTTTCCAGCAACAAATTGGGGGATTCACCCCCATTTTGGCCCTCGGAAACAACAACAAAATATTATCATTTTCGACGATTCTTAGAGGGAGGAAACGAGAAATTTTTTATTATTTTTAAATATTTTATTTTTAAAGTAAATAAACCAAGAGTGTAATCGTCATTTTTTTAAAAAAAGTTGACCAAATAATGAAAAAATGGATCTTTTATGTGTATTTATGAAAAGTTGAGGACTTTGGAGAGTCTTAAAAAAGTTGGAGACCTATTCAATTTTTAACCTAAAGGTTAGAGACATTTTGTGAAATTAAGCAAATTTTTAATTATAATAAAGCTCTAAAGAACAAGCTCTAAATTATAAATTAATTTGCAAAAATCTTGGAGATCTTTCTATTCACATAATCTGAAAGTTTAATCAAACAATCATATAATATATAATACAAGAGTTTTTAATTGGATTTGGATTCTCAAGTACAATTTTCCCGCCCATAATTTTACTGACATCATCATGATGTTGCATAATTTTTCAACATTCATTTTATAATTCCTCTCATTCTAAAATCACAAAATTTTATCTTTATATAATTTTCAAATTTGCCTTTCTTAGAATTCTTGAATATATGGAAACTAAACTCCATAAAATATCACTTTTCTATTATTACAATATATATTATTATTTAGCATCATATATTGCATGAAAATCATAAAGTTGAATTAAATTTTCTTAAAATCGTGACAGTTTATGTAATACTTTTATATATTGTACGGACGTAGTGACTATATATATATATATATCTGTGTATTGTGACGTTGTTGTTATAGGATACGAGGCATTACGTTTAAAGTATTATTCTTTATTATTGTTCCAATTGGATAGACTTTTTAAATTATTATCTACAAAAATTTTACGTTGCTACTTGCCATGCGTAAAACTCTAGATCTGTAAATAAAAAAACCATTTTTCTGTTAGAGAAATCATAACTCGGTCACTATTAATTTTCATAATCGGGTTTCTTAATGAAAGTCTTTTGAATATAGAATAATTTAGGGTTAGTGTGATTTTATCAATATACAATTTTTGTCAACGCAAAGTTAACTCACTAACCTAGATAATACAAAAAAAGAAACTCCTTCATTAAAATGAAATTTAAAAAAAAAATTGAAAAACTTCTATATGCCTCATTTTCTAGTTTTAAAAATTAAACTTTTCTTACTTAGATATTCATAACGAGTTTTCAATAATTTATATTAATTTATTAGTCTTTTATATTCCTTTTTTTATTTTAGTTTGCTTATTTCTTTCTTTTTTTGTCAGCATTTATAAATAATTATGAGTTTTTATAATTTTTTTTTATCTACTACTGATGTAAATATGAGTGTGAGTAAATGTTCAATTTCTTATGGAGTAGTATTTCTTTTAAGAATTATTCTTCCTACTACTGAATTATTTGAAAATGAAGGCATTTTAAGAATTATTTATTTCTTTATTTATGTACTATTTATCTTTGTTTCATTTTCAAAATTTTATTTTCAAAGTTCATCATAATATGGAAATCAAAATTTATTTCAAAATAACTTACATTATAAATGGAAACTTAGATCATAATAACTTAGAGCAAATCAACTGATTTATTTTCTTTTCAATAAAAATCTATTTATCTGCATCACACTAATAGCTAAAGACACACATAATATAATTATGTCATAATATATGACTAAATTTTATTTTCTTGAAATCTATGATCTAACTTTAAAATTTTTGTAACTATTTTTTTAATCTTTGTTTCTATATCATTATGCTGCAACGATTAGGTTGTAGAGTATGTAAAAAATTATTTTCTTAATCTTTTTTCTCTATAAATGTGAAGCTTTCAAAATATTGACTGAATTCATGTTGTTATTTTATTTGATTTAATTATTATATTGTGACTATTTATTTTTTTTTTGCAATTTATGTAAATAATTTTTTATATGAAATATTGAGAATTTATCTCGCCGTGCAATGTACTGGTTGAATACTAATTTATCGATATTTTAATTTGACGAAGATAATAATGAATTTTAGAGAAAATTTTGTGAATAAAGAGATATGAAATCCATAAGAAGAAAATAAACTGGACAAAATAATTACCCCCTCAATTCTGATTGTCTGATCTTATCAAAAGGAATTTTTTTAGGATGTTACACATATATGGTCTCCATTTATATTAAAAGTCTAAGATACCTAGCATTTCTTTAAATATATATCCCTATTTAATATTTTAAGTATAACTATCAATTTTAACCTTTGCTCATAAAAAGAGTACGTCCGAAGGGTACTTTCTCATGAGTATTAAAATTTTTATCTGAACAAGTATCCAGTAAATACGGGTATATACATGCCTGATACGTATTATTATACTGTTAACTAATAATATGAAATAAATTAGATGATTTGAAAGGGAAATATAATAAATCATTAATCAAGTATATAAGAAGGTAACTATTAATTTAATATCAAAATTATATATTTATTGTTTTTGTCGATAACACGTCTTTGTCCAATATTTTATAGGGCGGTCAAGATAGCTCGGGTCATGGGACGGGTGGAATGCCGCCATGACCCATGAAAGGACTCATGAATTTTTCTCCCTTTCAATTAATATTATATGCAGCTCATTATTAATTGATAAACGTAAAATAAATCAAAACCTTTATTTAGAAATTTAAAGTTCTCAACATTAACTAATATAATAACATGATTCTTTAGATCGGAAGAGCGTCGTGTAGGAAAATCCTTTAAAAAATAATATAATAAAAAATAAAAATAAATTACTACAAATTTATAGGTCGATCGGTCAAATTGCCGTATCTAATCATTTTCACATAATTTTAGGATTAAATTTATTAAAAAAAAGAAAATGTTTAGTGAGTCACGGGTCTATGGAGCGGGTCCAACCTGACCCGCACCCCCTTAGACCCACTGTGGGATAGACGATATTGTCTGATACCCGTCTTTTTGCTCTGATTAAGCGTGACAAGTCAATCATATTAGGGGCAAGTTCCTACAAGTTTATTAGTTGATGTTTCAAATTATCATCTCTAATTACTTGACTGCTAATTATTATAATTTTATATAAATTGGACATGTGATCTTACACTTGTGTTTGGAGGAGACCAGAAGTATGAACTGAAGTACTTTACAATAAATATCCTATAGTGAATTGTAATTCTCATATCAATTTGTAATTTTATACAATACAATTGGCATATTATGCTTAATTTATGACATGATATCCACACTTATACGTCAATTTCAATATAAACATATATTATAACTCTTTTGTGCAACGCATAGGTGAAAAAATCTAATTGTACAAAAACGACAGATTTTAAAAGGAGAATAATCTTTTTAACACCCATGGGTTAAGTGATTACGTGATGCGCATCACGTGAATACGGTGATGTAACTCTCATACATGCAGTCTAGTCTAGAAAATTTTCGTCTTAAGGAAAACAATTTCACTAAATGTGATAAGGCAACTGCCTTTATAAGTAACAGGAGTATCGATTCAATTACAAAGACACATCCTGCAACTCGCTATAGCATTATTTTGGCCTTCATACATATACCCGGCGGAACGTATCCTGAAGCCCAACCGGCACAACACATGCGGGTTCACGAAGAATTTTTCAGACCCAAAAAACTTGGCCAAACATGGCTTGCAATATAAGATTAAATGAAAATCTATATTCAGAATGTTAAATCCATTTATAAGTACTAATAAGCCGACCAACAAAGGAGAAAAGAGAACAGGCGGATCAAAGTAAACAAAGATGCCAAAATCAAATCGAAGAATTCAAATGTTCTTAGTCAACAAAAGGCAGACACTCAAAACTCAATCGATCTCCAGATTTGGGAGAGAAAACTGGCCGCAGGATCCTCAATCACATCTGATTTATGAAATGCAGAGACCCTGATTACCATGTACCATTCAGGTAGTATAACTCCAACTGATTGCTCAGAGATTACCATCAACAAAATGCCTGCTCACATAAAATCATAGTCGTCATAGTCATCAAACGCACCACCACTAACAACCACGTCATCGTCAGGCTTGTCAACATGCAATTGCTTCTTCTTTCCACCTGCAAAGAACAGGCTACCACTTCTCAAAAAACCTTATCATTTTAACTTGTAGCATGATTAAGATCATAAAATAATATACCGGTTTTCTTTTTGCCAGCATTGGCTTCTTTCTCTGCTTTTATCTTTTCATTAGCAATTGCAGTGACAGAAGAGGCAACTTCCTTGGCATCCGACCCTTTCAAGCTTGTCATTGATAATCTCATTACAGCCTTGAGCAATCCAATATAATGATAGCTTTTCTGCAATAAAAGAGTAAGACATGTTATAACTCAGCAAAAGTAACATAATAAGTAAATTAACGTAGTTAAGTGAAAGGTAACAGAACCTCGTATGGACGAAGTTTATGAGAAATCAGTTCTGCATATTCTAAGAAGTCATTTTCCGTTTTCGGAATGAAATTATCAAGGCTCTTCTCATCACCCTTCTTAGCAAACAATTCTGTTGTAGTCTTATAATCAGCTTCCTCAACAAGCCTGTGGAGCAAAATGGAGAAAAGTAACCAAAAGGGAAATCAAAGTATCACAAGATTCACATTAAAAATGCCAAGCAAGCATATCATTTAATGTTCACATCCAACGCGAATTACGGTGTAAAACTACAAAGGAAAATTCTATCTCTAAAAAACCGTTGACAAAATGTTAGATTAAAAACGGGTGCTTTCACCATCTTGTCCCCAGCAAAAAAATAGTCTAGGGATAAAGATGGTGAAATTTACCCGTTTTGTCAAACATTTTGTCTAGGGTTTTCTACAAATAGCAGGACTCAACTACAAATAGCTTTTCTGCTCATAGCAATTCACAGGCAGATGTAATAGACAGCCGCTAGCGAGAATTTTCTAGCACCCTCATGGGTGTCATAACCACGCCTATAAAGAGACATGGCTGCATATATCCACATGGTGTGCACACATGCAGGCATTTCACTCATATATGTGATGTAACGGCACCATATGAGGGCTAAAAAATTCCTCAAACAGAGTTCTGCAGAAGCACTACAAAATTTATGGCTTTCCTTCCATTTCCTTGTGAATTCCACCATGTCACACAATTCTTATCAAAACAGACCAGCCTCGCATTAGAATGCACAGATAAGAGGCTTATATTCAACTAACTTTCAGGAACCAGTTAGCAGGTTTTTTTCAGCTGTTCAGGTTACTTGTTACAAATAACTGTCATAGAACCATAATGGCATTCAAAAATATTGAAGTTCCACCTCTGTTGACGGAGTTTTTCTTCTATAGGATCTAACGGTGCTTTCTTTTCAGCTTCAACAGATTTCCCTTTCTTTTCACCTGGTTTTGCTACAACCTTCTTTGGGGCCTTGGCAGGAGGTGCTTCTTCTTTAGGTGCCTGAACACATAACCAAGTAAAAAAATCAAATTCAACACGAACGGCTAGTATTATTTCAAAATAGCAGCAAATCCACATGCAAGAAACTATAGGTTTCACAAGGTAAAGAAGAACTCACAAGGCTTAGGTGCAAGTCT
>CAVNYN010204159.1:0-54895 GCA_963692815.1 Nyctanthes arbor-tristis
TCAGACGTGTGCTCTTCCGATCTAAAGATTTAAAAATAATAAAAAACTAAAAAACCGAACCCACCCCACCCCCACCCCCTCCCCCTCCCCCTCCCCCGCCCCCGCCCCCGCCCCCACCCCCCAAGTCTCCTTGACAGCCGGCCGTAATTCTGGCCGCCGGCCGCCTGAATGGAGGGGGTGAATCCCCCCATTTTGCGACCGATAATGGCAGAAAAATGCGGGGATTCACCCCCCTATGTGCTGCCATTCCGGCAACAAAAATGCTGCCGGAAATGGCAGTCAAATCGCTGCCATTTCTGGTAGCATTTTAAACTCAAAAATGGAGGGGTGAATCCCCTCCACTTCGCTGCCATTTCCAGCAGCGAAGTGAGGGGGATTTACCCCCATTTCTGCTGCCAAAAAATGGCAGCAAAAATGGGGGTTTACCCCCCATTGCTGCCGTTTTCTGGCAACAAAAATGCTGCAAAAAATAGCAGTGAAATCGCTGCCATTTCTGGCATCATTTAAACTCAGAAATGGGGGTGAATCCCCCCATTATTCCGGCAGCGAAATGGGGGGGGATTCACCCCCCATTTCTGCTGCCAGAAAACAGCTGCAATGCTGCCGTTTTCAGGCAGTAGAAATACTGTTGAAAATAGCAGCGAAGCGGTAGCATTTCTGCTGCGGTGAATCCCCCCATTTTGCTGCCATTCCCGGCAGCAAAATGGGGGGATTTACCCTTCCTTTTTGGCCGCTGGAATGGACCATTCTGGTAGCCAGCTGCCTAAATTACTATTGGCAGGGAGGGGGACGTGGGATGGGGATGGAGTAGGGTGGGTTTTTTTAGTTTTTTATTAATTTTAAACCTTTTAAAAAAATTTAAAATGTTTATGAGGGTATAATTGTCATTTTGATAAAAATTTTGTGGAATAGTAGAAATGGGGACGATTTATATGTATTTTTCAAAGGTTGGAGGCTGTGGGGTGTCAAAATAAAGGTTGGGGACGAAATCGAGACCAAACTCAAAGGTTGGGGACGATTTGTGAAATTAATCCATTTCTTTATTGGCCTCTCACTATTTTTTATGGACTTTTAGTTTAAAAGTCTACAATGCCCTCAAAATCTTTAATGTGCAAAGTTTTTGCTATCAGTTCAACCTGGAAAAAAAGAGAACGTTTCATTCCAGACTGTTGCTGTTACTTTTTTCTCTTGTTCTTCTTCTTTAATTTTTCTTCTTCCCATTCTTAGTATCCCCTTCTTTGTACAGTTTTTCCATGAAAAACTAAGCTTTTTTGAAATGCCAAAGTGTACATCCGACCCCACGCCACATATGTAAGTCAATTTCCTCCCTTTCTACCGGCCCCACTGAGAAAAAATTTCAAATCTGCGACAGCAGCCCCCACCCAAACCGCACCCACCCCACATTTTAGAACCCAGGCCCCCAACCACTTCAGTCCCCCTCTCTCTCTCTCTCTCTCTCCTTCTCTGTCTAAGCTCGTGGCAGCGAAGCTGCTTCACGGACGACGGAGAAGCCCACCTGCACTCTCTCTCGCTCCCGCTTTTGTTCAAAACACGGGGCTTCTCCGTCGTTGGATCCGCTTCACCGGTGTGTTGGTGACTACTCGGGTTGGGGAGATTGAAGGAGAAGTCACTAGAGAAAAAGTGGCAAAATTGGTGAAAGTTCTGATGGAGGGAGAGAGGGAAGGAAATGAGGAAAAATGCCTTGGAATGGAAAGAAAAACTTGAATTGCAGTCAACGATGGTGGCTCCTCATACTAGAATTTTGAGTTTTTGATTAATGAAATTCTTCTCAAGAATTAGTCTTTTCAATTTGAAAAAATCACAAAATCCTCTTCACTGTTTCATGTTGCCCCTCTGTCCCATTTCTTGTTTAATTCTTATTTTTCCAACTTATGTATCTTTGTATCAATTTATAATGCAAAAAAATTTTCCCTTTATTTCTGTATCATGCTATATTTCCACAATAGCTCCCATAACCTAATATTTCACGCATTATGTACGTGACAAAATTATTCCATGTGCCACCTCATTATGTACTATCATCATTCACAAATCCAACAATCCGGTAAGCTTCTCCGTCAGTTTCTTCGATGACACGACGATTGGGATTGCTATGACTGGCGGACAGAGAGAAACGTTGGGGGGTTATCTAAAATGTGGGGTGGGGTGGGGTGGGGTGGCGAGTGCTTTGGTTTTCGGGAGAGGGAAGAGGAGAGAGAGAACGAGGGATTGAAGTGGGGGACGGGGCTGGGTTCTGAAATGTGGGGAGGGGGTGATGTCCCAGATTTGAGTTTTTTTCCCTCAGTGGGGCCCGGTAGAATGGGGAAAATTGGCTTGCATATGTGGCGCAGGGTCGGGTGTACACTTTGGCATGCCAACACAATGTTTGAGCTCCGTTAGAAAAAGCTTTAGTTTTTCATAGAAAAATTGCTTCTTTGTATCTCCCTTCTTTCACATTTATTCTTTCCATCTTTATCTATTTAAGAGGAAAACAAACCCTACAATATATAAGCAATGTACATGTTAGTTAGTTTCTGTAAAATTCGGTATTTGTTCCAAAATTTTTTAACACTGCTATTAAAAATGCACTTTCTTTTGCTGAAAAAATTCTGAAATGATTGTATACTGTTCAATAATCCACTATATTTTCTCTCTTGAAAGGTTATAATGCCTGTTAAAAGACACTTTAACATATAGGTCTATCAATGATTTATCTTAATAAGTGCCTATTTACTAGAGCAATCTGTCAACAAATGTTGTGTTTTTGTTATATTAACTTATGCCCTGTAAACAGATACATCGTTAACATATACCATATTTTTTATGGTAACAGACATACATCTCATGTTAATTAGACAGATAGTATGAATATTATGTTAACAAACATCATTTAAGTCAGTTTATAAACAGAAGTCAGATATAAATAGAATGACAGTTGAAATGACAGACTGTCTAATAACTCTTAGTTTATTGCATTTGATTAAACTAAATAAATATATAAAATGATATTCTATGGGGTTTAAAATATCCATTTAATGATATGTATTGACATTTAATTTCATATATGGATTCCACGACATGCATTAAGGTTTCTTGCGGAGAATGGGTAAGTGACAATGAAGAAAGTTGAAGTTGGAAATAGGATCAAAGGTATAGAAGAGTTCTGAATGGGCTTTCTATTGGGTATGTTGTCAAAAATAACCCTAAATTAAAATGGAAAGAATTAGGAATTCTTGGAGGAAAAGGAATCCAAATCCTAGATGGATTTTCTTATCTTCTAAGTCAACGAAACCTATGAATATAGGTGTTTTTCTCTTGTTTTATGCATAAGTGGTACAAGTGAGTTGAGGGAAAAATCAGTGAGTCTAGCACTTTGAGAGTTTTCTTGTAGCTCTTTGTAGTTTATTCAAATAGTAGACAATTAGGTGCGGTGAAACTTGGGGTGATTTTTCTGGTGTCACTTGGGTCGGGTCAGAGAGTCTTGTGAAGAAAAATAATGGCCTAGCATCTTGGGATTTCTTTAATTTTTTGCAGGTTGGGCAAAAGGTAGAAATTGGTAGAAGCTGTACAATTTATTATATTTTTCTTGTAATACTTGGGGGATTAGTTTGACGAGTGAAAATTCTATATAGTTGTAGCGACTTTAATCATATAGTGGAAAGCTTTGATAATCCGTAAATTTTGTCTTCATTCTTTTATTTTTCTTGTCTCAATTAAATTCTCTAAACAACGGTCATGCGGGCGTAATCGGAGATTTTGCCGTAATTCCCAATACTTCCTATATCCATAGAAACTTCATCTACAAAATCAATTGATAAAGTGCAATATCAATTTAGTGTTGATTTGGCGTTACATGAAATTGAGTTTTTTTTTTTTTGGGCACTGGGAATGACCCGATGTTCTTTTTTCCAGCCAAAATAAACTCAGACAATGAAGTATAATGTCTTTTATCTATTGTTAGACATTGTAACTATATTCCTCTGTTTGTGACACTCATTCCTAAAGGTCATGTTGAGCCTCATGTCGAAACACACTATGATTCAGTTGAGGCTCAACCCACAGCAGCTACTAATACAGTTGAAAATGCAGATGAATGTGGTCGTTCTCGATCTGATTTCAAAACAAATGATACAAATGAATTTGAATATTATAGAGTAGGTTATTGGGATGGGGTTGAGATAGAGAATCATAATGATGTTGATATTTATTTAAAGAATGGAAATGAGCCCGAAACAGTTGTTCTCCCAACACATAGACAAGAGACGTAAGATGATCGAGGACATATTTTGTGTGCTAATGATGAGCTATCGACTTCCTCATCTCATACTTCACATAATATTCCTAAGAAAACTTGAAACTAAGCCAGTTTTCAACATAAAAAAGGATCTTAGATGGTAATACATATTCTTTCTTTATGATACAATTTTGAATTAAGAGCGAAGAAATCAAACAGAATTGTGTACACAATAATTTGCATAGATAGAAATTACAAGTGGCGTTTAGGGGCTACGAAGGATGGATCATGTAACTATTGAAATTTTGCACAAATACACACGTGAGCACACCAATTCTATAGGCATTCATGACAATGGCCATAGACAAGCAAAGTCTTAGGTTGTTGGAACACATATCAACTAAAAGTTTCAGAATTCCAAAACAGTGTATAAGCCTACTGATGTCATTAATAATATTCGACAAGAGTTTGGGGTTAAATTGCAATGTCAAACTGGAGGAAAAGGTAATAGAGTGTGCATTAGAAGATCTAAGAGGTTGACCGGAAGATAGCTACACAAAACTAGCTGCATATGGATATAACTTGATGAGAACAAATCCTGGCACAATATTCTTCATTGGGGTCGATGGTGAGAGCAGCTTCATGTTCATGTTTATGGCACTTGGACCTCACATTCGAGGTTGTCAAATGATGTGACCTGTAATATGTGTGGATGGAGCTTCTTTGAATGCAAAATATAAAGGTACAATGATTTTTGCTACATGTCAAGATGCAAATATACAGATTTACCCACTTGCTTGGGGCACAGCTGATGGTGAGAACAATATATCGTAGACTTGGTTTTTCTCGAAGCTAAAATAAATAACGGGAGATACTCTGGAGGTTGTCCTGGTGTCTGATCACACTCAAGTACAAAAGTTGGTATTGAAGCTGTGTATGAAAATACATATCATTGTCATTGCATCTATGACATACAGCGCAACCTAAGGACTAATGCTTCAGAGCCGATGAAATTAAAGCAAGTTATGTCATTATTTGTAAAAGCAATGGAGGAATGCACTATTGAAGGGTTTGATAAGTACCTATGTGAGATTGATACCTTGGATCCAGCCATAGGGGTGTACTTGAGAGATTCAACCCCTGAACTTTGGGCAAGGTCACATTGAAGGAAACCATTACAATATCATGACGACCAACAATGCAGAGTCGCTGAACGCGTTGCTTAATAAAGACTAAAGAGTTTCCGATATTGTCATTGCTTGAAAGTATAAGGAAGACATTGCATAGGTGGTTTCATGTGTGAGGTTTCACAGCAACGCACAAGCACATTGACACCTGGGAAGGAAGAAAAGTATCGGCAAAATTATAACAAGTCTAAGAATTTAGTTGCGAGTGCAGGTTTGGGTGAAAATGTTTGTACCTGTAGGCAGTTTCAATTGGATCAATTTCCTTGTGAGCATACAATTGTGGCAACAAAGGAGTCAGGTTATACAGCTACTATTAGAGGGCAACATATGAAGAATCTATTGTCCTGATGCCCAATAAAATTGAATGGGATGTCCTGAAAGTGTTAAGTGTATGATTGTGCTACTGTCATTGTATATGTCACCGCATAGACACAAGAGAGAAATAAGAATGCCATCAACTAGATAGTTTTGTAAGAGGCAAAAATGAGGTAGATGTGGAGCCGTTAGACAAAACAACCTGAAATGTACTTTATAGTTACCATTTTGCGATAAACAAATGGTTACTGATATAATTTTTGAAGATTGTATAGGAAATGTGGAAACATCATGTGCAGTTGTCCTTCATTTGTTAACAAAACTAGAGTTAGCGACAGTTGCACAAATTTCATATAGATAATAGTTTCATGCATTTCAAGAAGATTAAATTTGACCAGGGTAGGAGGTTGTGAGGTTGCTCGTGATGGGGCGTTACCCAAAAAAAAAAAAACAAGAAGAAGAAGATTAAATTTGAAATATATACATAGGTGGCAAATAGAAGGTGTCTATTAAGGAAGGATTCTAGTAGTATGGTGTTCTACCAACTGGGATGCTAACTATTTTATTGCAGGTTGTCTACTAAAGAAAACTGATGTGTTTGTTTTGATGAATACACTGATAGACTTGTCACTTTATGTTAATTCCTAGACAGTCATGTCTGTTTTGACTACTAGACACACGTGTCAGTTTTGATTAATTACTTGACGGGCATGTTTGTCTTGAATGAATATTTTGATTAATTTCTTGGATTAATTACTTAGTAAATATGTCTGATTGATTTCTTGATTAATTCTTTATTGTACGTGAACTACTCCCTCGCGATCGGAAATAAAAGAACACTTAAAGGATATTTTCAACATCAGGGGGTCTTCAGTGGTGTTAGTGAAAGTAACAAGATTTAGCAGCAATATTCATCAACAATGTTAATTGTTGACATCAGTGAACTATCAAAACAATGAGAACACTTAAGAGAATGTTGTGAACATTTAAAAATGAAGTGATATTAGTCGAAACCAGTTGAATGCTTGGCCGCCTTGTTAAACAATCATTAACGAACCTTTTTCCTTGAACACATCAATCTACATCCTTTATCGAAGCCAAAAAAATTAAAATTAGTAATGACACATTTACAAATAAAAAAACATACACTGTTTTTGTTATCATACATGTCTATTTATGTTAACACAAAAAAAAGAAGACTATGTTGTTGATAGACTAGTCTGTTTACACTAACAGACATGTCTGTTGTCAATAGACTATTATGCTTATGATAGACATGTTTATTGACAAGTGATGTGTTTGTTGATAGCAGACATATCGGTTTATACTAACAGATGACTGTTGCTTACATTAACATACGACTTTTTTGAATCCCTAGCAGAGGAGTTTGTGCTTATCATTAGGTCTAACTCATTTGAATATACTATATACTTATTAGTTACTTTTACTTTCAACAATGTTTTTTAACAATGCTAATCAAAAGACCAATCATGACACGGCCAAATGCAACTACAATGCTCAGAAGATAGTGTAAAGGTAAATATATTTATCAATGTTAGTTAAATAATTGAGAGCAGTTTGACAAAAATATTTAATGATGCGAGTTGAAGTCACTAGAACACCAATTTCTATGGACTACGCCATTTGCAGATGAACCCAGAGATATCCAAATCGAGGACAAACAACCTTAATAGACATTATTGTATTATACAAGGGGTAGGCGAGCTGTAAGCGTGTGACAAACAAAGCTAATCATAGGTGAAGTAGTTAACTTATCAATACTAAAACGATCACTTGACAAGCGTAACGGGTAGATGAGCCGCAACGTTAGTCGAAGCCACACAATCATCAAGCTCGATCCATAACGCTAATTGTAGGCGATCATATATTAGTCCGATAGTATGGAATTTGCAAGCGTCAATGAGAAGCGTAAAAAGACATTGCAAAACGATATAGCTGGTGTCAATGATGAGCATCATAACATACCCCAATGCCAATGGAAACCAATCGATCTTCAATGATATATTTCTAACCAGCTTATTGCAGCTAACACAATGGAGATGATATTGTTATCTTCAAGATTATGTATCGATCTTATTTGAAATCACTAAACGTCACCTAAACTTATAAGTATTCTGTGACATTATTTCAAATCACTATACCTTTCCCGAAGAATAGCTCGTATGAGCTTTGTTGTGAATGTTGCACATCTACTTCCCAATGGTCCTCTATAAAAAGAAATGTCTTTTTTTCATAATAGGCATCACAATTGCGGTTCGTAACAAAAAATATGTTGACATTGTTTATGTTGGTAAAGGTACACAGACTTATCTGTTTAGAGTGTATACATGCTTATTTTGCTTAAGTTATATGTATTGATGTAAACGGACGTGTCTGTTTTGGTTTTATGTAAACGAACACCTTTTTTTTCATTGATGAGTTTGTCTAATTCCAACAAAATGTAAACCTCCATATTGGTTTTTAACAGAGTTATCTGTCGAAACATTTATGTAAAGAGACGTCTCTTTTTTAGGGTAGGTATGTCTAATTTCAACAAAATGTAAATAGTCATGTATGTTTGTAACAGATATATCTTTCAACAAGTTAACATATACCTCTTTTTTAGTGGTAGGACTGTCTAATTCTAACAAAATGTAAACATTCATATATCTTTCAACGAGTTTATGTAAAAAGACACATCTTTTTCTTCAGTTTATATAAACAAACACATCTGTTTTAGTGGTAGGTATGTCTAATTCTAACAAAATGTAAAGAGACATACATGTTTTTGCTAAATAAAAACAGACGCATCTGTTTCTTGTTTATTTGAAACATGAATAGACATATCTGTTTTTTATTAGTTTTGATCACCTACCCCATGTGGGTAGATTAAAGTCTACCCCCTCCTATATGGCATGCCACGTGTATGCCATGTAGGAGAGGGTAGACTTTAATCTACCCACCCCTCATACATGGCATGCCATGTAGGAGGGGGTAGACTTTAATCTACCCACATGTGGTAGGTGATCAAAACTACTGTTTTTGATTCTATGTGCACCCTATATATGTCATCGAGACGCATAGTACGAGTACATTGGTTCCTATCACAAATAATCACTCCATACAAATAAAATTCAACGCTAATCATCATAATTCATTTACACTTAACAACCCATGAAAGCATTTACATTATAAGTGCCCTTTTTTGTACATTCCAAAAAACAAAAGGAATAAACCCCGACTTGATAAATTAGTTTATCAAATCCAAGGGTCATAGTCTAGTGCAAATAAATAGGCAGCTAAGTTTGTCCTCCACATTGCAATGTGCTTGTTTTGTTCAAGTTTCGGATCTAGCCCCGTACAAAGAAATTCTATATACTTAATGGCAAATATTCTGCAATTACCATTGCAAAATATGGTAGAACATGAATTAAATATTTGAGTGCATCCAAGTTTGTAAGACGCATTCGACATATAAAGTTTGAGAATGCGTACTCACAAAGTATTTTGTTGCTCTATATCTTGCACCCCTATAATTGGAAAAACTTCCTTCCAATGGGTATGCTTAATGATGCCATAACTCTACGGATAACCTTTGATATACCCTTCAAAAAAAAAGTGTGCAGTTGCTCGTTTGTAAGACATGTCTTGTTTGGGTCAAAGACGTACATAGTTGAGTCCACAAAACATACCTCCAGAGCAAGCTAGTATTGGTCTTAACACATGAGTATGTACATATGCGTACAATCATGTCATTTCCTTGATGCTTTCGGTACTTCTCCATTTACACACATAGTAAAATAGTCTGGTACCATGTAAGCATCTCCCTAGTCATGTAAATCGAGCAATGCCATCCCCAGAGATTATGAAAATTTGAGCCCAATATGGCCACTTGTTTGTTAAATGTCTTCGAATAGTGCTGTGCCCTCAAGCGAAGCAAGTGTATTGCCAAATCAACATTTTGTCTACTGATAAATGAAATGTTGTAGATTATCACTCAGCACCCAGAAGTACAATGAATGCGTGAACAATATAAAAATTTACATGTAAATATAAATATATATATATATATATATCACTTTCGTCGCCATCGAGCCATCGTCTCGGAAACAAGAAGGTATCAAACCAACCTTTTGCATCCTTGAGATTGTAAATGTGCAACTTAACAAGGCATGGAATAATTAAAAATGGTAATGCATCTTAACAAGACATCTTAACAAGGCATGGAATAATTAGAAGAAACTTCAAATAAATAAATAACTTAAAACAATAGAATATATGCACGTAAAATGATAATTCCTGTAATCATTACATTCGTATAAATTAATAAATTCATGTATAGTAATTCCTATGCAACTTTAGAAAAGGAATGGAATTTCAATATACAATTGAAATCCTGAACTTAAAAAAATGATGTAGAGCATAGAATTTCTCGTTTAAATTATTCCAACAAAATACAAAAACTACATGAAAAATGTAAACTAATGTTCAAAAGATAGTCCAACGAAACACACTCCAAACAATGCTCAAAAGACTATTGACAATGATAATTTTATTAAACTAAAAAAAAAGATGTTCTAACATTTATAATAAAGATCCAACGAATTCAATAAGGCCATCATAAAACCTATAAAAGATCATAATAGCACTATCCAAGAAATAAAAAAAAAACATTAATTACAAAAAATGAATAGAAAGAATATTCACAGGAAAATAGACATAGATAAATAAATAAAAAAATATAATACAAATAACGTATAGTGGAAGATAGATTTAAAAGAGAATCATAATTATTTGAAAAATACATGTACTACTACCATTGTCATCAATCGATCATCTTGATCATTTGCATTTAATGAGAGAAGGAGAAACGAACAAATAACGTAGCAAAATCAAAAAACAAATTGTCATGAAAATATGCAATAAAAAAAAATCAAGTCACATGAAACACAAAAAGTCTACAACAAAACCAATTGACATAAAAATAGACAATCAATACAATGAAAGTTTCCGGCTAATAGCTAATAATATTATTTTGAGTTCAAATACATAGAAAAAATATATTACAAAAATAAGTGCACTACTAACATACTTGTTAACCGGTCATGTGAAAATGTGCATTCGATGAAGTGGGATGAATCCAACAAATAGCCTACCACTAATTATTCTAAAATGAGAAGAATGAATAGAAGTTACGAACATACATATTGCACCATGTTCATGTTTAAACAACATTATATTTACAGCTTATTTAATAATTGTAAAGAAGAAAATATCTTATCAAACGAAGAGCTTTTACGAAAGAAGCTAGCCTTTTGCAAATTATTAAAGACTTCCATGTAAACCACATTAGTACTTGCTAGTTTGTCTATTCTTGTCGCATATCAAAATCTTGAGACCATCTCGACTTGTAACCCTAGACACTGCAACATAGAACTGGCCATGTGAAAATATTGGCTTTGTCAAAAGAATTCCAACATTTGATAGAGATTGCCCTCGACTCTTGTTGATTGTCATCGCATAAGATACCATAAGAGGAAACTGCCGTCTTTGAAATCTAAAAGGTAGGTTAGGATTAGATGGAGTTAAACTCATGAAAGGTATAAAGTGAATGTCTCCAACAAATGAACCCGACAAAATCTTTGCTTCAACAATGTGCGATCCAAGTCTAGTTGTTAAAAGCCTTGTACCAATACACAGACCAATAAAAGGATCAAGATTCCTCAATTAAATCACAGGAACTCCAACTTTTAACTTCAACTCATGGGCAGGCAAACCAAAACATCTAATAGCATTCAAAAATTCCGTGGTGTGAAGTTCTTGAAATTGCTCATTACTTGAATCTGATTCACAAATATAGTCGAAGCTGAAATATGATTTTACTTCAGAGCTGGTCTTTGAAACCATACAGTCATTGACCGATTCAGTGACATCTAGAGTTGGAGCAAGAATGGCCCTACCACGCAAGTATGTAGGATCATTACTATGCAGCAAAAAGTCTAGATATGTGGCATCTACTAATGATTCAATTGGATCGCCAGTATTTTCTACTAAATGGTTATATGGTATTTCAATTGTAGAATGATCATCATTTGGTCCTCCGAATATCCTATCTCCAATGTTTGAAATCCATTCAGAAAATTCCTTCAACTTCTACAATTGGTCATCTCCACAGACATTCTAAAGTCTCATATCTTTTGAAGATTTATAAATGCATGAACAATGTCTTGCCTGGAACCCTTGGGTATTATATAGGTAATATTTGGCGGAAATCCTCACCAAACACTATTATCTTACTACCAAAAGGCTATTCATGACTTAATGGATTCTTAACCCATAGAATATCACGTCATGTCTTGTCTAAAGCTTCAAAACAATATCTATGCATCATGGGAGCCTCGTCATGAATAATAAGCCTTGCTCTTGTAATCAATTTTGCAAGCGGACTACTTTGTTTGATATTCCATGTAGAATCTTTGTTTGGAATAAGAGGTATTGCAAATCTTGAATGTGCTGTTCTTCATCCAGGAAGAAGTAAAGAAGCTATACCGCTTGATGCCACATTGAGAACAATATCACCTTTTGACCTCACTGTAGCTGATAGAGTCTTCCATACATAAGTTTTTCTTGTTCGTCCATAGCCATATAAGAAGAACACTCTGTCCTAATCAGCATCAACAGCATGCATTATCCTGTTATAAGCATCACATTGTTCGTCTGTTAAATTGCTAGTCAATTGATTGTGTTCCTCTGCAAGAGCTGCCTGATCATAACGCAATTCAGTATAGGGTAGACTATTATCCAAACTCTCAAAGCATTCAACTCGAGGGAATGGCATCGAACCATTTGTAGAACACTTTTGTGTATTAATTAATACAGCAAATCGTTACAAATTCATTTTTGAGAGACTTTAAAATAAGTAAAAAATCCTCTTGTGAATCCTTTAATTAATGATTGAAAGGTTGAATTAGGGGCCACGCGGCTTGAACCTTGAACTTTGAAATTTGAACTTGATTTGTTGAAGACTCGAACTTGTTGACTCTTCAAAGAACTTGGATTTTTAGACTTGGATTTGGCTTGAGTTTGATTTGTAGAAGATTTTGATCTTCCGGCTTGGGCTTGACTTGATTAAGTGCAAGGTTTTTGCACTCTAGCAGCTATGACTTGATTTTGGGAGAGTTTCAGCGTCTTTGGGTCTTCAGGGTTTTTGAGCACCTGTGACTTGTGATTTTCAATGAACCAAAGGTCCCTATTTATAGGGAAAACCTAGGGTTTCAAGAAAAGTAGGACAGACCGTGTGTTGGACTTTGAACGTAGGACAGGCTTTTAAGAGTAAAACGGGCCTCCTACGAACTAATGATCTTTTTTAATTTAAACAAGACTTACGAGTTTAAAATGTTTAAGTGGGATAATTCATTTGACATCGGCCCAATTTATAATATAAAACAGTGAAAATTTTTTATGTCTGCAAATATTGCCTCAAGATTTTGTTATAAATCTTGAAAACTTTAATTTAGAAAAATTTTGTTTAGGTAGGAATTGTATGACAAGAAATGAAGTCAAGACCGTTGATCATGAGGAAGTTTAAAAGACAAGAAACTAAGAAATACCAAATAAGGCAATTTAGTTTTTTTTTTTTTCTTTTGTTCCAAGACTTTCTTTAAACAAGTCATGTAAGGGTTAATCATGCACTATTTCTTTCTCCGGCAAAGGGAAAATCACGAACATACAACTAGAAAAGGTGGAGTCACAATTTCCAAATATCACTTTGCCATGCATGTTTGCAAAATACAATAATTTGCAATTTGCAATTTGTTTGTGACTTTGAAGAGTTGGCTGTTCATGCTGGAGAAAAGATTTTGTGTTTTAATTTTTTGGAGTTTCATTGCCCGAAGAGTTTGAATTGTCGGAAACCAATTGTCTCGAGAACATCATTCCACAGTTTTTATTTATTTATTTCATTCTATTCCTTTTTTTCTTAGGAGATTTCAATTTCATGCACTTAAAGACCAAGAATTAATCCTTTTGTGACGTATTATGTTAAGGTCAATGTAAAACCTTCGATCCAATACATCTTATGTCAATAGTAATGGTTGGTTTAAGATCCAATACATTTTATGCTTGGAGAGTGTTTTCACGCGAGACACATATTATGTTAAGGACGAGGTTTGTTAAAATTTTCAAAATCTGTACACTTATGATGTTAAAGGCTAAGAACCATTTGAGGCTAAACACATCTTATGTTAAGGACTTGTTTACCTCCAATACATCTGCTGATAAGGACCGAGGTTTTAGACTAACACATCTTTCATTAAGGATTTGAAGTCTTGGCCTTTTATCCAACGTGTCTTGTGTTAAGGGCAAAATTAAACTTTTGTGCAATACACCTGACATGGACGATTAAAGTTCTTGGCTTTGGAAAATTTTCAACTGTAAAAGTTTTGCAAATTTTTTTTTCTTTCTTCTTTTGCAAGACATTTTTTTATTCTTAATTAATTAGAACACGCCTTAATTAATTAGAACATGCACGTGTTCTGTTTTTTTGTTCTTTTTTTCTTCAATTTCGCATACAAAACCTTTTTTTAGCTTTTCTAAAAACAAAGTTGTGACCTCTCTTCCTTTTCTTTTCTTTTCTTTTTTTTTTTCCAATTTGAACACATCTTTTGTGTTCTTTTCTTTTTTTTTTGGTTTCTTTTTCTTCTTCTTTTTTTTATGTTTCTTTTCTTTTTGGTTTTTTATTTCTAAGGTTAGTTAAGTTTTCATATTCCATGCCATTTGTTTAATTTTGATTTGCATACGTTGTTTTATAAATCTTCTAATTTTCCTTCTCTTCTTGTTCTTTATTTGTAGGAATGGCAAATTCAAAATTTAAGAAGAATTCTAAGAAGAATGAAGACTTGGACTTATATGGAATTTCTGAAATTAAAATTGAAGACAGGACTTACCTTTGTTTTGGAGGATCTGAGCTGTGTGATGAACTTAAACTTTGCATTGATGATGCAATGACACATCCTTCACCTTCCATTTACCAAAATCGCTTGCCCAAATTGCACATGGCTACTCTTGGTGCACATCATGAAGATTTACATCAACTTCCATATTTATGCCTTCCGCCTCATCATTCCCAAAGCACAGAGTTTGTCCCCAAAGCAGTGGTTTTAGAAGGAATTGGCAATAGGGAAATTCGATGGGATGAAGGCCTATTTGGACATGAATACATCCTTTATTTGGAAAAATTTTGGGAATGATCTCTCTGAGTTTAGAAACTTCTTCAGCAGAGGAAAAAGCTGGATTTAGCTTATGCAGTTGGAGCCGCTGCTCTAGACTACGATCATCCAGACTCTGCTTTCATCGCCCTTTGTGAAGCTTGGTGTCCAACAACTAATACATTTGTGACTAGTTGCGGTGAGCTGGGTATTTCTCTTTGGGACATCGGAGACATCACTGGCCTTTCCATTTTGGGAGACTACTATGAGGAAGTTGTGCCCAACTCTTTAGATTTGATGAATTTGCTTCCAAAATCTTGTACACATTTGTTTGGTGTTTTCTTCAAGCTTGTAAATGAGAAAGGGATCTGATCACTTCAGCTATGAGGATTGGATTAATTTCTGGTTTGCCAAGATAACTTTGTTAGAGATCCTCCAAAGTTGAAGGCTTATAATGCAGTGATGAACTCACAGCCAAATATAATAAGTAGAAACCAGTGTGGAAAATCACGAGACCCATCCCAATTGACAAGCCAAAAAATATTCCTCGTAGAGATTCGAGCCACTGGGATGACTTACCATTTGCTTTATCTGCTAAAGAAGAGGATGAGTGTGAAATAGTTACTTATTTGTTCCTTTGGCTTTGTTGCTTTATTCTACCTTCCTGAGAAGATTATATCAGAGTAAGGACTTTCAAAGCGGCTTCTAGAATGGCTATCAGAGCCAATTATAGCATTGTTCCTCCAATTTTGGGTAGCATCTATAGAGGACTTACATAGATTTCTGACTGTCTACCCGGTTCAGACCTTGGCCAAATTCCTCACTCATTTCAAAAACATTTTCTTTATGCTTGGATCGCAAAATACTTTGTGCATGGGATTTTTGACTTAGTAATAGCACAAATGAGCACTGTAGGAACTTTGTAGGGACGTTGAATGCTTTCTTACCTTGGGAACTTGGAGCAGCCGATTGTAGGAGTATTATTCGTGGATCAATGAATTCGAATGATTTCTGTTGGAGTCCAATCGAACCGCCTCTTTCTCATGGCATGTATAAAGACGAGAGTTTGAAATTCAGGGATGCAGCATTTATGATAAGCATTCAACCTGGATTCCTTTCTTACCATAGAGGATCTTTTTACATTTTAGAAGCTTACAATCCTCACAGGTTTTCAAGACAGTAAGGTTTTAGACAAAGACTTCCAGGATCTCCAATTAGCATGGTTATTTCAACCAATGCCATCAACTTGTATCGAGTTTGGTTATTGTTAACTCCAATGAAGAGCAGTTCTTTATTCCATGTAGCGTTGTATGAAAAAGATTAGGTGTGGGCATCGGACGAATCGAGTCGGGTTTGCGCCCAACCCGAACCCGACCCGACTTCAATCGGTTTTTATTTTTTCGGGCCGATTAACTTGACCCAACTGTTGGGTTGGATCCGGTCGGGTATCGGGTTTGGGCCCAGCAAAATGGTCCAAAATTAAAAAAATAAAAAACAAAATCGGCCCAATATCAAAAGGCCCAATTCGTGGCCTATACAAACAGAACACAATTCATACACAATACAACATCACGCACCATTTCCTTCTAATCCTAAACTCTCTTGCCAAATGTCTCCCCAAAATCCAAATCATGAATTAAATCATGGGAGGCAAGGGTAGCGGGCGCGATGGCGGTGGAGACAGGTAGCAGGCGGCAGCGGCAGCGGGCCTAGTGGATGGTAGGTGGCGGAGGCAACACCACTAACGCGCAACGGAGGGTCTCGACAGCACCACCGCCAGCACACAGCAACAGCAGCGGAATAGCAGCCGGAGCTAGAGGGGCAGCTGTGGTGGAACGGAGGCTCGCGGCAGCGGAACGGAGGACAGTGATGACGACATTCAATGGAGGATTGGAATTGAGGGTCTAGGGTAGTAGGGTTTGAGTTGTGATTTGTCTTCGAAATTGAGTTGTGAACTTGTGATTATAATTGTAATTGTGAGTGTTAATTGAGACTTGATGTTCTAGGGTTCATGAATGAGTGAGTGTAGTTGGTTGGCCCTTGTGTGAAACTCTCATGAAAATATGAAATTGTCCTAGAAACTAAAATTCCAAGAATTAAAGGCAATTTTAGGGCAAAAAAAAAAAAAAAAAAGTAAAAAATTGGGTTGACACGGGAATCGACTCGGTTAAGCAGGTTGACCCGGGTTTCACCGAGTCAACCCGAAACCGATTCGACCCGGTCAGGTTCACCATATCCCCAACCTGTGGCTGACTGGTTTACTGTAGCCACCTGAACCGACCCGACCCATTTCGGGTCGGTTAAGTCGGTTTTGGCGGTTTTCTGGATTGGATGCCCAGCCCTAAAAAAGATATACAACTCCATGTTGACACAAAGTACACCGATTGGTGGAAAGCTAAAGTCTTGCCAAGCTACTAGAGCATTTTAGCTCAGATTTTAGCATCAAGTGAGGGTTTTGATTCTGACTTAGCTTCATTAAGTAAAGATAAAACACTAGTGTCGAATCAGTTGGTTGTGACCTCTCAAGAACTTCCTCAAAAAAGAGATCTTAGTGTTCCAGTAGATAGAGGTAAAAAGAAACTAAAAGTTTTTCAACCTCCCTCAATGCTGTCATCGCCTTTTGAGTAGGTCAAAGATGTATCTACAGCAATTCTTAAGAATAATGAAACTGCACGAGACCAAGTAAAAAGATTTTATTTATCATATCTTTTTATCTTTTTTTTTTTGGCATCTTTCTTAATCTTCTGCCTTTTGACTTCAGGATCCCATTTCAAGGGAAAGTGAAAGGCTTCTTGTGCACAATGGTGCTGATCTAGCATTCTCGAGAATTAGCATCAATATTGATAATGAATATTTGACTATGTCTCCTCGATTGCGAAATCAAGGCATGTCTACTTTTTTTCTAAAGACCTAAAATGAAGCCCTTTTTTAAAAAAAAAAAACTTCATTCTTATCATTTTTTTCTTTCCTTTTTTTTTTTTGTAGATTTTCCTCCAATTTCTGAAGGTTTTCACCTTTACCCAATCATACTGATAATGTTATTGATGCTCTTGAAGGTACTGAAGAATTTATTAGCTATAGAGACCTTCCTAGCAAATACCCCAGCAACATTGTTGAAGGAGTTATATCATTCGATGAAAATTTAGTTGCAGAAATTCTTTATGAGGAAGTTGAAGTAACTTCTACACCTTCAAAGGTTAACACCCCTGATACTGTTCAAGAATTCTCAGACAACATGCCTTTGAGGACTTTAGATGTTGTCTCTCCTCCAACTACGGATGCATAGAAACTGGCCCTAATCTACTCAGTTATTTCTGGACCTCTTCCAAATAAGACTCAAGGATCTCTCTTTCTTCAAGATGTTTTGAAGGGGGAGTTACATAGCTGTCTTTAGATGATGTTCAAGAAAGCACTAAAATATGGTTTTATCAACCTAAAGGCTTGGTGGGATGATAACAATCTAATTGTTCGGACTTTGATTAATAATTCCTTCCATAGGGATCCAAAACCTTTGATGAGTCAGATGGATGCATTCTTGACAAGACTTGACACTTACCTTCTCCATAGGGGCGAGACTATAGAACATCCTTCTATAGAAGATAAGGACAAATAGTTGAAGTCCTTAGATATGTAATTGCAAGTAGAGCACATGACCTGCTCTTTTTTGGAAGAGAAGATTAGCCTTTTTTGGAAGAGAAGATTAGCTAGCTGACTTCTGAACTTGACAGGCTCTGTGATGAACTGCAAACCCGTTCTAAGAAGATAACTGAACTTGGAACCACAAGACTTTCATTGGAGTAAATTCAAGTCATAGATGTTTCTGCAGCACATACTATCAATTAGAAAGGAGCGCACTTGAAGATAGCTTTATGCACCTGGTTGATAGTGCTTGACTTGTTATTTTCCTTTCTCTTTTTTTTTTCTTCGATGCAAGAATTTAATTTTAACATTCAATAGTATGAATTTTTTATTCCATATCATTAGCAAAAAACAAAGGTCTTTTTTTTTTATTTCATGACTGAACTTGGAATAATTTTTTTATCCAAGCTGCTTACGTACCTTTGAAAGGGATCAAGTAAGACGCAGTTCAATACAAGACTTTTCTTTTGTCTCATATGAGTTTGCTTTTTTTTTTTTTTTTAAATTTTGAGCCGTTCATAGTTTATCCTTTTGCGGTCCAGGAGCAGTACAAGATATTTTTTGAAGAACAGAGAAAGAACTCTATGTGTAAAATCGCTTCAAGAATTTCCCATTGATAGGGCCGATCCACAATCCATCCTTGTCCACGATCTTGTATGCTCTATTGGTGAATGTTTGAGTCACTACATAGGGACCATCCCATTTTAGTTGGAATTTGCCCCCGGCTTTCCTTGTGACAATGACTGGTCTTCTTATGCAGAGCACCAGATCTCCAACTTCAAATGACCTAGGTCGCACTTTCTTGTTGAAGGACTTGGCCATTCTAGCTCAATAGCATTCCAATTGCATTTGAGCTTCAAGCCACTTGTCATCCAACGCTTCCAACTCTTACAGACAAAAATGGGCATTTTCATATGTTGTTAGCCCTTATTGGATGGCAAGTCTCAATGATGTGATTTGACATTCCAAAAAGAGTACAACTTTAACCCCATATAAAGAGCATATAGTGTGGCTTGTGTTGGAGTTCATACGTTGTACGGTACACCCACAATGTTTCTCTGATTTTTTCACACCAGTCCCTTTTAGATTTTGACACAACCTTTTTCAACAGGTTGTAAAAGTTTTTGTTGGAGGCTTCTACTAATCCATTAGCTGCTACATCATACGTGGATGAGTTGTATTGTTTAAAGCTGAGCTTAGTACATAAATTGTTTATATGGCTATTGCAGAAAGGCTTTCCATTATCGGTGATGATATGTCGAGGAATACAATACCGGTAAATGATTTGAGTTCTGATGAAGTCTGCCATATTTCTTTCTTCACTTCTTTTAGTGGTACAACTTTAGCCTATTTAGAGAAGTACTCAGTTACAACCAGAATGTAGGAGTGTCCGACTGAAGATTTAGCATTCATAGGCCCAACCACATCAAGGCCCGATGCATCGAATGCCTGAGAAGCTATTGTCGGATACAATGGCTTGGAAGGCTGATGAATGAAGTTCGCATGCACTTGATAGGCTTCATATTTCCAGGCATACTCTATGGAATCTTGGACCATAGTTGGCCAATAGTACCCCATTTTTTTATTCAAAAATAAAGCTTTGGACCAGAATGATGTGCATTGCATATCCCAGAATGGGCTTCGTCTAAGGCATGCATCGTTTCTTCGTTGCTTAGACCCTGAAGGAAAACTCCATCAAATGATCGCCGATAGAGTGTATCTTTGTAAAAGATGAAACGAGGTTCATGACTTCTTATCTCAGTTTTGCAGCGAGGATTATCTGGTAGCTTTTGATGTTAAAGATAATTAATGATTGGCTGTCTCCAATCTTCTTTGTTTTTATTGACAGCCTCAACATTATTGTTTTCCTCCATTTATTCAAGCTTCAATGGTGGAATTACCCATCTTTGAGCAACTGATATTGGATGGGCAAAGTCTTCCTCCAACTTAGCTAAAATAGTAGCCAGATTAGCCAAAGCATCAGCCTCTCTGTTTTCATTTCTTGGGATGAATTTTATTTTTATTGAATCAAATCATTTTAGGAGGGTTGAAGCATATTCATTGCACAGTTTTAGGTTTGAATTTCAGACCTCATATTCTGACAAAAGTTGTTTGATGATTAACATAGAATCTCCATAAACTTCAAGCTAGTTGATGCCCATGTCCAATGCCATTTTTAGACCGACAATGAGAGCTTGGTACTCTGCCATATTGTTGGAACATCTTTTTGTCAAAGTGAATGCATAAGGCATGACCTAATCATGTGGAGTGACAAATACTACTATTGTCCCAGTACCGTATTTTTTGAGCAGCTCCATCGAAGAATAATATCCATGATGGTACTTCTTCAGTGTAAAAAACTTCTTTGTCAGGAAGGTCTTTAGGGAGTTCCCGTTCTACTGGAACTGGATGATCAGCAAAAAACTCAGCCAAGGCTTGTTCTTTGATGGACTTTTATGGGATGGACTTGATTTCGAATTCAGGGAACATGAGTGTCCATTTCCCTATTCTTCCTGCTGAAATTGGCCTTGACAAAATGTATTTCAAAGGATTGACCCTTGAAACCAGATGAATCGTATGTGCTAGCATGTAGTGTCTTAGCTTTTTAGCTGCAACGAATAATGCTAGACATATTTTCTCAATAGGCGAATATTTAACTTAGCACCTACCAGTGTTCGGCTCAAGTAGTAAACGGTGCTTTCTTTTCATTCATCATTAACATGGGCAAGTAATGCTCCTATAAACATTCTTGTGCCGCGACATAAAGGATCAATGGTTTTCCTGGAGTTGGGCCTGTAAGCACCGGCGGACGAGATATATATTCTTTGATGCTTTGAAATGCATTCTTGCAAGCATCATCCCATTCAAACGGGACACCTTTCCTTATTAGCTTATTGAATGGGCGACATCATCCAGCGAGATTTGAGATGAACCTCCACATGTTTGCCAGCTTTCCGTGGAGACTTTCTAGTTCACATAGGTTGGTTGGCTCTGGCATATTGACTATAGCATCAATTTTTGATTGAGCTATCTCAGCGCCTTGATGTCGGACAATGAATACATGGAATTTTCTAGAGGTGATGTCAAATGCGCATTTTAGCAGGTTCATTTTCAACTGATACCGACTTATTCTTTTAAAGACATCCCGCAAGTCTCGAAGATGATTGCCTCATTTCTTTGACCTGGCCACTAGGTTATCGACATAACACTCTACCTTTTTGTACATCATGTCATTAAAAATTTTGATTACGTTGTAAAAGTGTATGCGTTTTAGGGTTTGAAATATTGTATGCTCTTTGGGATTTATTCTGATTTGATTGTACCCAGAAGACCCATCCATGAAAGAAAGAGTCTCATGCCCTGTGGTGGCATCGACCATCAGTTCCGTTATTGTAATGGAAAATCATCTTTTGGACAAGCTTGGTTTAAATCTTGAAAATCAACACATGTTCTAAGTTGTCCATTTTTCTTTCGAACAAGGACAATGTTGGCAATCCAAGTAGGGTACTTGACTTCACGTATACATCCTACTTCGATGAGCTTGTTTACTTAAGCTTCAATTTAAGGAACTAATTCTGGATGGAACCTCCTCTAAAGCTGCTTGATTGGACGAGCACCATGCTTTACAGCCAGATAATGGACTACAACTTTGTGATCCAGTCTTGGCATTTCTTTGTAAGACTATAAAAAAATGTCTTTGTATTCTTGAAAAAGCTTGAAGTACTGAGATTTTTCCTCTTGAATGAGAAGAGCACTAACAAACACTAGCCTTGGATCTTCATCAGTTCCTAAATTCAACTGCTTCAAGTCATCCACAGTTGCTTGCCCACCTTCTTCAAATGTTAGTGGAGCTAGTTCAGGTCCCTCCGCTTCTCTAGATTCAGACCCTGAATCGGATGTTTCTTCAAAAGTAATATGGTTGACTGAAACTTCCTCTTCATTTGCCTCTTTATTTTGACGCACTTTGGGTTTTTTTCCTTTGCGTCTGTTTTTTGACTTCTGAAGTTTTGGACTTGGGTTACTAGTTTCTACTCCTAGCCTAGTAAATGCGGATTGCCTTTGCTCATGATTTTGGTCAGTAGTGGAACTGTTACTGCCTAATCTTTAGAAGACGGATGTTTTTTTTTTAGGTCAATTGATGTTGAAGTCTCTCCGCTTAATCGGCTGAATACTGATATTCTAGCATTTTCGCCCTCCATTCGATCAAACACTAAATGCCAGGGTCCATCTACAAC
Organism: Nyctanthes arbor-tristis; assembly: GCA_963692815.1. Lineage (NCBI taxonomy): Eukaryota > Viridiplantae > Streptophyta > Magnoliopsida > Lamiales > Oleaceae > Nyctanthes > Nyctanthes arbor-tristis. The sequence continues at coordinate 22,817 of CAVNYN010204159.1, forward strand.
CTCATCAGACACTTCAACGATCTGGATCATGACTGGATTTGAAGAGACTTTCTTGACCTTGATTCCTTTTGGTCAACTCGGCTCGTATCCCAACCCATACTTTGGTTGAGATCTATTTGATCCTGAAAGAATACATCCACTTGCAAGGACATTATCAAGATCACCCAATTTTTGAGGTTTTCCTTCTCTATATCCTGCATTTTCAGGTAATTTCTTAGCCTAAGGATTCTAACACCCTTTGAAGATTTGCTTCAATGGTTTTTCTTCAACACTTAATGATTTTCATTCCGTTTGAAGTTTTGAAGAAGATGTCGAAGCTTTGTTGTCTCCTAAGGCTTAGACAGTAGGTGAGAAAAGACTACCTTTGGAATCTAAGGTAGTGGAAAAGTTAATGACTTGCCATCTTTTGGCAACTGATATTGTTCATGTTTGGATGGCCCTTCGCAGTTAACTTTTGATTTACCTGTGATAATTTGATGGGGCAAAATCAGAGCAACTTTAGGATCTTTGCCTTTACCATCTTTTTTTTTTTTTTTTTTTTTAATGTAGTTGCAAACAAACTTGATGAGTGAGATTTTTCATTTTCAAAGTAGAATTTGACATCTGCAAAATAGGATTCTTCTTTTTCAAATGGCTTTGACTCAGCTAGTACACATTTTACCTTCCTATCCCAATAATATTTGAAACATTGATGCCAAGTTGAAGGCACCTCTCCAGTTTTATGCAACCAAACTTGTCCTAAGAGTAACTCGTATGATTTTTTGGTGTCAATGACATGGAAGAGCGCGGAAGATGTTAGCTCTTCTATTTGCAACTTTAGGCGGATCATGCCCATTGCTCGTTGACCCTTTTGGTTGAACCCTTGGATCATAACATTGCTTTTAGATAGGTCGCCTACCTTAATGCCAATCATCTCTATTATTTTTATTGGCATAATATTTCTAGCAGAGCCGCAATCGATCGATTGAATTTACAATCTTGAATATGACTGCTTATATATAGTGGCTTGTTATGCAAACGAGACCCAAGTTGTAAGTCTTCATCAGTGAATGTGATGGTTTCCATGCAATCCCGATGAGATTCAGATTTGACAGGTTCTATGATGTGATCCTGATAACTTTTTGGATCAATCAATATGGAAGCTAAAGTTATATGATGATCGAATGTCAATTTCAAAGCTTTGGACAATGCTATATCAGAAAGAAGGGTGTCCAATTGCGAAGCAACCTTCTTCATTTTGGAAGTTCCATTTGCAGTACATTTCGACTCCTTCTCTTCATCCACGTTAGTGACACATGAAGTGAAGGAGTTTTTGTCAAAGAATCCTTGAGGAAAATATTCTTTAAGCATCATAGGTTTTGGACAATAACCTGAAACTTCTTTCACTTCAGTATACTTTGGGACTGTTTTAACATGAAATTTCTTCATTTGAGCCTTCCTTGGCTGTCTTCTTTGTTCTGACCGTTTGCTATTTTATGATGAATGTGAAGGCTTTTGGCTTCATCTTTTCACCAAAGTCCACCCATCTTGATTTTTTCCTGATGTTGCCTTTTCAGCAGGTTGAACATCAGTTCGACATACCCCCAATGTTTGCTTTTTGGAGGGGATATGAGGATGAATTTTTCTTTGACTTGGTTGAGCTTCAGTGCTGGTGCATTTTGCTTTTACAAGTGTACCGTCCACCACCAAAGTCATCTTCCTTGTTAGAGATCCAGATGTCAAGGTCATCTATCATGACATCATAGCAATTGGCCGGTTTGGAGTGTAAGGTTCACCTATTCCTAGATAGATGTATGTGATAGTGATTTTCCCATCGAATTCAAAATTTACCTGTTTGGCTCCTTATGGAAGATGAGGTCAGAACTTGAGCTCAGACATAGGTTATGCAGCTTTATATCTAAGCGAGAAGATGTTCTTGCTTTCCAAAATTAGCACTGGACTGAACGAGCCGAATGAAATCATTGCACACTCAGCAGTCAAATTGTCATTGGTTTCAAGCCTGATCTTGTTTTCTTTGGCTAACTTGACATTGAGGTCCTTTAGCAAAAAGCATTTTTCGACCGGATGATTGATGGTCTGATGGAATTTGCAGTATCTTGGGTTATCGACTTGTACAACTTTTTCTGGCCTTTTTGAAGCTAGAAACTCGATTGTCTTTTGCTCAAGAAGTTGTCCTAAGATTTCAGAAATGTTTGAATCTACAAATGGATACTCTTTTTTTCGAGCTCTTTTAAAGTGCAAAGCCCTTCTTTTGACCATTCCCTGGCTTTGGTTTGTATTAAGGCTTTGCTTTTACACTTGATTTTGAACTTGCTTTTTGGAAGTTGATTTTGACTTGCTTGGCTTTACCACTGTCTTTCTTTGGCTCTTTCTTTACGTCTTGTCGCGTGGGTCACTTGGTAAGTAACTTCTATGCCTAGCAATTTGAAGCTCCAGATCATGAGCTCCAGTGGACGATTATTTGAAGGAGTGAGGCATATTGGCTTGGAGATTGTGGAGTAATCCCCAATGCATGCCTTGAATGCGCATATCAACAGAAGAAGACTCACTGATGCATTCTTTGCGGTTAAGGATGAGATTGCGACAATATATTCCACTACTAGTTCATCCCTATTTTGATTTGTCCTAGTGAGTTCAGGAAGATTGATAGTTCTCATAGTGCTATAGAAGCACGTGAGAAACTCACACTCAAATTGGTCCCAACTATCAATTGATGCAGTTGCTAAGTCAGTGTACGATTCAAAAGCGGCACCTTTGAGTGAAAGCACAGATTGCTTCACCATGGTGTCATTGTAGGTACTAGCATTGTTGTAGGTTTTGACGAAATGAGCTATGTGTTGTTTGAGACTGCTCTTTCCATCAAAGCACTATAATTTTGGAGGTTGATAGCCAAGAGGCATCATTATTTCATCAATATGATGGCTGTAAGGCTTGGCGTACATCATCAAAGATTGTGGTGAACTTCTGTATTATACACAGATTGTGTTAGCAATCATTTGTTGCAACTGCTAAACAGATAAATATCCAACTGAGATATGTGTGGTGTCATGACCATAGCGCGATCATGTAGATCTTGTTTTTGTTTCTTTTCTTGAACTTCAAGCTCCATGACTCTAGAAGAGCTGACAACCTTTTATCTGGCTTCTGTCACTAGGTTTTGTAGTTCAAGCTTCTACATGAGCTCTGCGATTTGGACAACTTTTTCCTCCAAAGTCATGGTAAGTTTTTTAATGGCTAAAGCCATTTTTTAAAGCTAGTCATCTGCTTCTGCCATCATGACGGGCGCGAAGGATTCGTTAGTAGTTGCAGAAATAGATCTACGATTTGAAACAGAGTCTGCCTTGGGGCTTTTTGCCAGATTCACAGATCTTTTCATAGAATTGGAACATGTTTTCTTGAATTTGAGGATTTTGTTGTTGCCCTTGTTTGAAAACTTTCTCAATGGTTCAACCAGTTAAGTTTTTCTAGCTTTCGTCTGGGCTCCTGCTGCATGAAAAATTTTGGTGAGTGTCTCCTCAGAAGAAACTTCAATTCCTTTTCCCTCGTTGTTTGACATGATTGATTTTATTGAAATTTGGGAGTTTGGTTGATTGAAAGATGAGAGGCAAGAAGATCCCACGGGGCGTGCCAAGAAATTTGTAGAACAATTATGTGTATTAATCAATAAAGCAAATCATTACAAATTCAATTTTGAGAGATTTTACAATAAGTGAAAAATCCTCTGGCGAATCCTCTGATTAATGATCGAACAGTTGAAGCAGGGACCACAAGGCTTGAATCCTGAACTTCAGAATTTGAACTTGATTTGTTGAATACTCGTACCTGCTGAATCTTCAAAGAACTTGGATTTTTGAACTTGGATTTGGCTTGAGTTTGATTTGTGGAAGATTTTGATCTTCCGGCTTTGGCATGACGAGATTAACTGCAAAGTTTTTGTGCTTCAATGGCTATGACTTGATTTTGGGAGAGTTTCAGCATCTCCAGGTCTTTAGGGTTTTTGTGCACCTATGACTTTGTGATTTTCGATGAACCGAAGCCCCCTATTAATAGGGAAAACTTAGGGTTTCAAGAAAAAGTAGGATGGACCATGGGCCGGACTTTGAACATAGGATGGGCCTTTAAGAGTAAAATGGGCCTCCTACGAACTAATGGGCTTTTTTACTTTAAACAAGCCTTACGAGTTTAAAATGTTTAAATGGGCTAATTCATTTGACATCGGCCTAATTTATAAAACAAACGCATAAAAATTTTTGTGTCTACACCCAAATCACGCAAAGTCTTTCCTCTTTTCTGCAATATTTTTTTGATCTCTACTAAAGCGTAATTCTATATATCTTAACTCAAACGTAGTTCTAGAAGTACAACAAATAATCACCCAAGCTTAATTAAAAAAACCAATAAAATATCTTTATTAACAAAAAGTATATATAGATCGAATGCTAAAAGAATAAGTACTAATTTAGAGAAAAACTAAAATAAAATCACCGGGATTTTGTATAGTATTTTGCTGATTATATAGTATATCATCAAATAAATACTCCCAACAATTCTGCTAAACAATTCAGGCTTTGATAAACAATCACAGATTAACAAAGTTACCAAAAGACTTCTCAAGGAATGTAAAGAACCTAATGGCTAGCTTCAATTATCCCATCAGCATGCTACCAGTCATCTTCAAGTAGTCGGTGAGCATAATAGATGTCTCTAAATGTATCATACAAAATCCCATCAACACACTCCAGGACATCATAACTGGTAGGGCCACGAACAACACCTTGTATTTTTCACCAGCGCCAATATGAACAAAGAAAATATATCCAACAGAAAGTCCTTGCTTTCGTAGAATCCACTCATTACTTTGTTGTTTCCAAGTAAACCTTGTTGGGAAGTCTACATATGTCAAGTCTTTAGCATCTGGAAATTTTTTATTCACCTTCATCCATTTTATAAATTTGCTTTCATGCATTAAGGATTCTGTACACATTTTGAATGGAATCCATTATGCTCATCTGGGAGGTGAAACAATAATGGATACTTAGTTTGACATCAGAATAATAAACTTGTTAGATGTTGTAGATGCACCAATTAGTTTGACACACCCTGATAGCCATCCTATCCAAATGGAAACAATAATGGGTACTAAAGTCCAAGATATATAGGATGATGCTATTCATTGTAGATCACCAGTTTTGGTTTTGACAATTATATCTAGCCGTCCATGAGTACTGTCAACATCACCTACACTAAGTAAGGCAACATCTTCCTCCGAGGGAAGATTATATATATTGCCATCAGTATTCCCGTTCTGAATGAGGCGTAGCTTAACATCAATTGCGTTGGATTCTCTAAATTTATCTCTTGCTCGCCTGAATGATTGAGCTAATACATTGTGCATATCCAACATCTCTTTTAAATCATTTACAATGTTAGCCTGCAATTTGCTTCGATTGGAAGGTCCACAACATAAATTGATAGAGAAGACACTTTATTAAAATGTTTCATTGCACTAAATAATAACTGAACTAAGAAATGAATTTTAAGTATATCATATTCACCTGACTGCCTGCATCCTGTTATTAACTTCATTCTCAGTGTCTACACGACGCTCTTCCGATCTCAAATTTAGGAGCTAATCCATCCGAAGGCAACAAACTGCTAAGTTGATTTTAATACTGACCATTTAAGGGGAATACTGCAGAGCTCTACTAGTATTGAAACTCTTATCAATTGTTCCTCCATTGATGTAAAAGAAAACATCATGTATTTACAAATACTAGTGTTATCCTCGTTCAATGCATGGGCTTGAACAATTAACAAAACAAAATATATCGAGGTAATATAACATCATTGAAAAGAAAGAAATAATAGTAGTAACAATAATTAATTTAAAATCAGTACTGAACTTTCCTTCAAAAAAAAATCAGTACTTAACTTTTTTCCAGTGAATTATATTTTTAGTGTATTATATTTACATTGATTTTATATTTTATATCACATAAACTTATATTAACAATGTTGGTAAGTGAATTATAATCGTTTGTAGAAATATATCACTCTTGTAATGTTAAAAAAGAAAGAAAGAAAGAAATATATCCATATTTGTACAAAAATTTATATTTCTAATAATTATTATTATAAAATACCTCATGGATGATATGCATCTACTACAAACATGGGTGGTTAATGATCTACCTAAATTAAAGGAGATTAGTGGGTGATTAAACTGTACATGTCGCCGTGATAATATATTTTTACAAATAACATTGAAGAAAATAGTTAGTGAACGAAGCAAATGAAAATTGAGCATTGTTGCATGCTTTTTTTTTTTTTTTTATGAATCATGCATTTCGTTTAATTGTTTCATTGTCATTTAATTTGTGATTGATATGTATGATAACTTATCATTATATATATACACAGTGGAATTATGTGTCTTGTGTAAATGGTGTAGCTTTTAGCTTTTTCCTTAAAATGATAATAACGTTTTAAGTAGTAATAGTTGAATAGCTTATGTTTATACAACATTAGGTGATAAAAATTCATAAGTTAGTAGATAGATGTAAATCAACTTATGAAAAATTTTAAAATAAACTAAACGACGCAAAATTAGAATTTGTATAACAAACATTTGCAAATTAGTAAACAGATACATATAAATTAACAAATGAATTTTTTTAATTACTCTAAAAACCAGTAAGTTGAAATATATCTAATGAGTTTGTAAATACACACACACACACACACACAATGAGCATACACGTGGTTAAAAAGAAATTCTCTAATGGTAAATAAGGAAGTTAATATCCATAGACATTAAAGGAACCAATCTATTAAACAGAAATATAATTAGACAGTCAAATAAACATTAAATAAAACCCATATGCATTATAAGAAACAATCTAATAAATAGGAATGTCATGAAATAGCCAACAAATATTAAATAATAAATAGTAAAATCATTGCATAACAATACATGAAATAAAAAAATGTACTTAGTATTTGTAGATGATTAAAATCCCTATCAAATTTTAAACAAATCTTAGTCTAAATCGAAGCAGATGATAATTAGTAGGTTTTATCCTTTCCAATTTTAATTTTCTTCCCAAGGACAACGGGAAGGACTTTATAGTTGATTTTTCATCTGAAACGGAGTTAATATTAGTTGCATCATGTTCTTGCTTAACATATGCTCTCTTCTTGGGAGTCTTTTGTTAGAGTCATTTCATCATTTTCACTTGTAGAATCATTTAATTACAAAAAATAGTTAAAATACAATTTGAGCATCCAATTCGCGATAGACTCGCACCTTAAGAATCTAATTTGATCTTGTATTATTGTGATCTCTGAAAGCATCGACTGATGTGTTTCAAAAGACACATTTTTGTTGCTAAAATTATGAAATTTGTGAAAGTCCACACTACAAAATACATCCAGTAAAGTGGTGCTAAATGTGTATAAATAAGTATATATACTTAAAAAGCGATTACGCTAAAATGTAACAGCTTTCAATTAGTGGGCAGTATTTGAAATAATGTAGTGATTTGATAAATTATTTGTGAAAATCAATTTAATTGGATTAGTAACCTATCAGACGGATAAAAATTGAAAGCATAGGCAGTTAGTAGCACAACGCCACAATTGGTTTTTTTTTTTTTTTTAAAAATACAAACCAGATTAATGTTAAAGGAGAAATTAAAAAACAAAAAAAAAGGAAAAAGAAAAAAAAACTTTAATTGTGGAACATGTATGCTAGTAGTCGGTGGTTACAAACTTCTATAAAAAAGAAAAACTAAAAAAAAAAGCATAGTAAAATAAAATAAAAGAAATAAAAAACATTAGACTTCAGTATCTTTTAGGCGGGAAAAATATACTGGAATCACTGCTACTTTTCTTACATATATAGATTTGCAACCAAAATGTTTGCTATTAGCCCCAAAGCAAAAAATTAAATCGTGGAGGATCTTAGGAGGATCCTTCCTCATTGGTAGCTTCACCTTTCCCTTATTATAGTACAAAGAGAATTTTGGGCTACCAGTGTTGTAATGCTCTCCTAGTCTCTCGGGGTACCAAAAGATTGCACCACAATGCCTACACATATAATTAGGATCCTGAATATTATCATTTGCTGAACGAACCATGAAATTAGGAGGAGAGGCAAGAACATACTCCATAAAACGATTAAAATGGTTTATGTGAACCGTTACCAATTATATGTCAGCAACCTATGCAATTACCGTGGCAGGTACTTGGTAACGAAAAAAGTAAGAATGAATCATGAAAATAATCATACTCATGGAAACATACTCCAAGGTTTATCTTATTTGGGAAGATCAATCCAATATAATTCATTTGTATTGATATTCAGTCAATATACAAAGGAGGTAAGATGATAGGGAGACTTTGGTTTTTTTTTTTTTTTTTTTTTTTTAATGTAGAATTTAACTGCTCAAAAGATTGAAGCGTGTGGCTGGTGGCTGAAGATGAAAATAATCATACTCATGGAAACATACTCCAAGGTTTATCTTATTTGGGAAGATCAATCCAATATAATTCATTTGTATTGATATTCAGTCAATATACAAAGGAGGTAAGATGATAGGGAGACTTTGGTTTTTTTTTTTTTTGTTTTTTTTTTAATGTAGAATTTAACTGCTCAAAAGATTGAAGCGTGTGGCTGGTGGCTGAAGATGAAAATAATCATACTCATGGAAACATACTCCAAGGTTTATCTTATTTGGGAAGATCAATCCAATATAATTCATTTGTATTGATATTCAGTCAATATACAAAGGAGGTAAGATGATAGGGAGACTTTGGTTTTTTTTTTTTTTGTTTTTTTTTTAATGTAGAATTTAACTGCTCAAAAGATTGAAGCGTGTGGCTGGTGGCTGAAGATGAAAATAATCATACTCATGGAAACATACTCCAAGGTTTATCTTATTTGGGAAGATCAATCCAATATAATTCATTTGTATTGATATTCAGTCAATATACAAAGGAGGTAAGATGATAGGGAGACTTTGGTTTTTTTTTTTTTTTTTAATGTAGAATTTAACTGCTCAAAAGATTGAAGCGTGTGGCTGGTAGCTCTTCAGCCATTTAGCATAGGAGACATAGGTAGGTATACTTAGTAATGGGCTTGTGATCATTTATAGTAAAGCACATTATGACTATCAACGTTTAGTAGCACACTTATATTACTTGAGATAAGTTTTATATCTCAATTGTTCAGTCGTTGAATTGTGGTTGTGTCCAATCTATATTATATATACAGAATAGCATACTGAATAGGTAATGAATTTTGCAATGCTCATGAGTAACAAATGAGACATTTTTAGTTCCTCGATCTTAGTATGAAATATACACCATTCATTTGTAGGCTTATACCAAGAATTTATAGCCAAAATAAAAAAAAGAAATTAGGCTAAATATTATAAAGAATGGTATGGATAGTTAAAAGACCTATTCAATCAATGAATGTTTCATCTCTAAAGGAAGAAGACATGCTAAAATTAAAGCATGCATGAATCAATAGTCATCAACAAAACCAACATAATTTATTGCCATATTATAGAATAGGATATACCATAGAAAATGTAGAAGATCGGTAAGGTACATTTAATATAACTAGAAATGTGTAATAAATAAGTAAAGTGAAAGAAAGCAATTAGTAGCTTTATCCGAAAATTCTTCACACTCAGCATCTTCACCTAAAAGATTACACGCGCATATGTAATATCTATTTACAATTACACAATAGTCAAGAAACATAGATTAAAGAAACTACTCACCATCAAACTCGTTTTGGATACAATTACTCAGAGTCCTATGCAATTCATCATCTAAAATGTCATCTAAAAAATTAAATCATACAATAATTAAAGACATGATTCCGAATACACATCTATGTATGTGAATATATCTACACACATCTATATATATATATAAGAATGATATATAAGAATATATTTGGTGAAATAAAGTAACAATAACCTTTATCTGTTAGAGTAATGGGATTATCAGTATACATTAAAGTACTTCTACCATTCAAATGCGATGAAGTAGCAGAAAAAGTTTGCGCCACTGAGCTGCATAGGGAGCCATGAATTGATGTATTGGGCTGGCCAGGAGTAAATGAATTTTTAAAAGCTCGTTTTAGAACTGAGTTACCCCAGTCAACATCCACTTTCGCCTTACCCTTACCCGTCCGGTTGAAGATGACTAATTAATAAATAATAGCACAATTAATTAATGGAATTTATTGACGATAAATGTTGTAAACAAAATGAAAAAAAATAAATCTACCATTCATGGATTCAGTTAACGTCGTTTGCATACACAAGTCTCAGGTATGATGAAATAAATTGGTATGTGAACTAATTGTCACAACATTGCCACGACTGAGAATAGATATTCTTTTAATTACCTTACTTGGAATACCTACAGAAGTGTAATGTTAACGATGAGATCTATAAGCATGCCATGAGAAAGGAAATAAACGTTGCAATTTCACATGTCAATTGTCTTAGAATATTATACGTAAAGAAATGGTAAATACAAAGAAATATATGATTTCATACCATTCGTGATATCGCGTAATGGTGTTCGTCGCTGAGAATTTACACTCTAGTTGAGTATAGTTGATTGATGAATTGATGGTGGCAGTATTCACAGCATTACTACATCTCTTTTGAGCTCACACAGGATGTTTCTGTAAAGATAAGGAAAAATACTAAAATCAAGTATTATAAGCTAATAAAAGATGAAGTAATATAATAGAACTTAATAATTAGAAGTAAATAGGGTAAAGTAACATTGGGGAAATGAATAAAAAGTATAACAATATGTTACCTTGGTTGTCATCTCGTGGCCTCCCATGTCCATTTGAGATGACCATCGGTTATGTCAATTTCCTCATTAGGATTACGTAGGAATTACAGCTGCACTATATTGTTTCAACAATTTAATGGAACATAAAGAACAATTAAAATCATTCGGCTATAAAATATTTACATAACTTAATATGATAAAGACATTAGAATTTTGCATAGAATAGTAAGCTGTTAACTAACAAAATTTTAAAGTTCCACTTAACTTGAGAAAAATTTATACATATAAATCTGTAATTAAAAAAAAAAGAAGCAAAGGTTTTGCACTAAAATTAGTGTGGTGTTCTCTTCAACGCGTTAATAAAGCAATGACAATGATCAATTAACGGCGAAAAGAGTATGAGATGAATATATTTATTGAAAATCTTCAAGCACCTCCCCGAAAGTGCTGTTATAGCACCTCCTACCCCATGTGACATGCATTGATGTACGCCATGTGTATTTCAAATCCATGTGGCGTGCATCAATGCAGCCACATGACACCTCCGGGAAGTGCTTGAATATTACCGTACATTTTATTACCCAACAATTAATCATCTTGTAAACTAAAATTAAACTCAGGGCTAATAGTGAATAAAGAAAAATTACACTGTTAACACATAAGAATATATTTTTTTTTATTTTAGAAAAAAATTAGCACAATGAATTTAAAAAAATGTAAAAAAGTGGATTAAAATGTAGAGGAAGTATGAAATTGCTGTAAAACTTAAAATGATAGAATATGCTATATGGAGCTGAAACACAATAATAGTCGATATAAAAGGCATACGTATAAAACGGTTGTTTGGGTACATCAAATTACGACAACAATATAGAACCCAGGCAATGTATGTAATATGGAAATCATGAAAATCAATTAAAATTGGCATTGTCTAATGCCAATGGTAAAAATTAATTTGTAGGAAAGCGAGCATACTAAAAACGAACATTAAAACCAATTAGTTTGTAATGCAATTGTTTTTACTTGAGAAAGAACTAAATTTAGAACCAATGCATACAGTGATCAAAATGGTGTGATCAAAATGGTATGGAAAGAAACTTTCATTCCAAAATGGTACTGTAGAAAGCAAAACAAAACCTGCAATATATGAACTAATATTATAAAATCAAAACCATAACCTGGATGCAAAGTGTTGACGTTGGGTTTTGACGAGGACTCAAGTCAGCAAGGTCAGATGATGTGTAGGTGAGGATCGGTTAAGATAGTGAATCAAAGTGTTATAAGTTCATGTTCGGCATCACAATTTGAGATCGTATCGGACTTAATAATAAGTAGACAAAAATTCTCTCACTAGATTATATTTTTTCGGCTCCCGGAGCTCTCTTTCTCTTTGGCACCAACATGCCTCTATTTATAAGCATATCCTAGGGTGCTTAGGGAATTTTACATATTCGGTTTGGACACAAGTACAATAGGTAAGATTTGAAGTACCATATGTCCTAAAAATTGTTTTAACTGTCAACTATTGCTAATGGAAATTACACATCAAGTCCTCAATCTTCTTTTAAGAAAGCATAATGACCAATCTAACTGGATTGGCTCTCTCAGGTTTGGCTACTCTCAAATCAGACATCTCATTTCCGCCCAAATCTTTCAACCCCATACACGTTAATTTTGGGTGCACGGGCACCATTTTCTATTTGGACCATAGACGCCGGATCAGCTCATCTTGAAATTTGATTCGTTAGACGCCATCTCAGTTTGTGATGGCAACAGTTGCCCCCATTATCTGATCCCGAAATCTTTTTCAAGGTAGCAGTTTTAGATGACGTTGCATTTGGACAGTTTGTTCCGCCGTTGACTTTAGCTCATTATGGTTGGCCTTGGGGTTTTCCACACGGCGTGTTTCAATTGGTAAGAAGGTACATTAAAGTACTAATTAGCTTTGAAGCAAAGAAGTTTTAGTTAGCGCTGACATCATCTCTGTCGAATTATTACCTCTCATATATATATATATAAGGCTAGCTCTTCATTTTTTTCTCCTCTACTTGATACTTTTCCTCTGAAAATTTTTCTCTCTCTACGGAGTCGACACAGTTGTCAAGTCATCCCAGTTGTCAACTCCGTTTTAGGATTCTTTTCCAAGTAATTACCCATCTCCACCTCTTTATTTCTCTCTTTTTAGCTCAGTAACGGCATCTCGAGGACCTGAACTCCATAACTCCACCCAACATCAAGATCAAATTTACTAAAACCCGACCCGTGGTTAGAGAGGAAAACGTCATGACCAGATCTGGCATTAGCACGGTCGTTTCTGACATAGGTGGCAAGGAGTTTGATTATGAGGATGGTAAAACCGGATCTGACATGGGTGAGACGGGACTTAGCATGTCTAGAGTTGAAACTGATTCTGACGGAACCGAAATCGAGATGGATTTTTATGCAAATTGAGGCTGAGACGACGAATGTAGGTCTGAAGGGAATATGATGGCTAGGTGACACGGAGATGAGGAGTTCGGGTTCAAAGTGAGTCTTGGCATGGACCGACATGGAGATGATGATTCTGTGCACTGGCAGATCCCGGATTGTACACTAGCCGACTCCGTGGATGACCCGGCCGTCATAGTGGATGTACTCCCAATATGGGCACTGGCCGATCCGGACTTTACTAGATCTGGTCGACCTTCTACATCTCTGAGGAACTCCATCCCAGGTGAACCAAATTGGATAATAAAGAATCTCCGGTCTCATGTAACTCTAGCTCATGTTGTGGCCTAGCACAAACCATATAAGGTACCAGATGAGGTGGAATTTGTTGTGCCTCAACCCAATGAAGAAGCTCACAATCCCTCATCAGGTTGTATGACTTGTAATAATGGTATGCTTGAAGCTAGACTAAGGTTTCCCTTGGCTCAGCTCCTAAGCGATTATCTCATATACTAGGGTTATGGCTTAATCTAAATCATCCCCAATGGATGGAAAAGGATCATCGAGTTTATTATTGTGTGGTAAGCAATTGGTGAACCAATGCCCTCTGTTCAGATCTTCCACCACTTTACCATTTTCAGAAGGACCGAGCTGGTCTTGGCCTTTAATATGTTATCATCCATCCCAATTTCGACAACATTATATTGGGAATACGAGAACCAATAAAAAAATGGAAATTAGACTGGTTTTGAGTAAGGGGGAGTTGGAGATCAGTTCTAGGAAATTCTAGATGTGACAACTCTGTGATTCCAGAGAGATTTATCACTTAAAGATCAATTGTATGATGTTTTAGATACTAGTATGGGCCTAACTCGTCAAAAAGTAAGGCTCTTCCTCTTGCGCCAATTGTTGACGTTGGGTTTCGACATAGACCTAAGTCAGCAAGATCAGATGATGTGTAGGGAAGGATCTATTATGATAGTGAATTGAAGTGTTATAAGTTCATGTTCAGCAACATAAATTGAGATCGTATCGGACTTAATAATAACCAGACAAAAATTCTCTTTTTTAGGCTCTCAAAGCTCTCTCTTTTTGGTACTACCATGCCTCTATTTATAGGCATATGCCGGGTTGCTAAGGGAATTTTACATATTCAGTTCAGACGCAAGTACAATAGCTGTCCGATGCCAATAGCTACATGCTCCTCATTCCGTCGACTGTCCGTCTGTCCGTCCGTCCAGCCGGCCAGCAGGTTAGGACTGTTATCCAAAGTGGTAAGTTCCTAACCCTAAATCCTAATTCCTAAATTCCTTAGAACTTATCCTTTTTTCCTAATAGCTAAATCTTAAATTCTTAATTTGTAATTGGTAATTTTGTATTTGGCAATTGGTTAATAGAATGCTTAGGTTAGGTAATTACTAATTAGGTTGAAGACTTGAAGTTTGAAATCAAATTTCTTGCTATCTTAGTACCGTTTAGTTTTTTTGTTTAGAAAATATGAGATATCCAAATTGTTGCTTTTGTTTAAAGAGTCATTTTTAGTTTTATTCAATTTATTTAGTAATAGTTGCTGTAGAGTATTATTGTGTTTCAACTCCATATAGCCTATTCTATCATTTTGAGTTCTGAAATCTTAACGCATAGTCAATGCTTCTGTGCTACTTGAGTTCCATTCTCTATTCTCAAATATGCAATGACACTTGATGGTAAGAAACACTTATCTTCGAGGCAATGCAATTCATGCACTCAGATGCGATGGACTGTTAGTTGATGTTCTTGGTGAAGACCTTCAAAGTAAAGCTTTTGAGGTAATATAACCTACTCTGGAAAGCTTCTTGTTATTGCCTAAAATTTTTGTTCACAGCTACTTGATTAATCCTGATGTTCTTTGTTGTTATTTAGCCATGTAATTTGTTAGCTCAGTTCGCAAACTATTTTATGTTGGTAGGAATTAGGGCATTTTGTTTCGTGTCTAATGACTCAAATTGCTATTGGTTTCACCATTTTTCAGGGTTTTAGAGCTTCAAGCTTAGAAGGTATATTGGATTATTATTGCCCAACTATTGAAATGAATTCTAGAATGTTCTTTAATAACTAAAGGATATTTACAACCATGTCAGTTATCTATATCCATATATTAATTAATCCACTTAAGTTTCGGTACCTTTTGTACCATGATTTTCTCGCTTTTTTATTTGGTACATTTTGCGGTAACTGTTTTCTTTTTAACAAAAATTTTTGTGAAAGAACTCAGAGAAGATTTGAACCTATGACTATTGGGCTTAACAATTAAACCTTAAGCATTTTACCTATTTGTTTTGTTTGTTAATCTTTTTCACTAATAAATTAAAATACCAAATATGAAATGTCAATTCTAAAACAAACTCTAATACATCATAATTCGTTAATTCACGATCTCTACCATGTGTATTGGTGAGTTTAATGTTATTTAAATTTTTTAATGCATTTTATATATATATTTTTTGAATTTGTTAGTTTTATTAGGATAGGCGGGTAACATGATTATATGTAAGAATGTATATTGTCTTTTAAACGATCATGAACTTTACGATTACTAAGTCCATCGATCTTATTGATTCAATTAATGTATACTTGTGCTTTTATATTTTCTACAAGGTGTAAATATTACAGATTTATGTTTAACTATCTAATAATATATTTTAGTAAGTTTTTCTACCCGTGCAATGCACGGGTGGTTTAACTAGTCAATATAATATATAAGTCACATGGTATTTCAGATAACCTTCAAGTCTTGTACTCGTCATTTTGACTCTAGATTTTAATAATTTGAGGTGAATTACTTTGTGTAGCTGATGTAGCCAATTCTTATATATCAATGCTTTAGACTGGTCTTGTGTGAAACTTTGAAATCCTACCTTATAGTCAATGCTCCTTTGTTATATAGAGCTGCTTCTTGAGTTCCATTTTCTGTTCTCAAATTTCCATATTACATACATTGCCTAGGCTCTATATTGTTGTTGTAATTTCATATAACCAAACAACTGTTTTATACGTATGCCTTATATATCGACTATTGTTGTGTTTCTATTTTGTCATTTTGAGTTCAACAACCATTTCATAATTGGGTTAATTCCACAAAAGGTCCCCCCAACCTTTGAGTTAAGAATCGGCTAGCTCCCCAACATTTTTTTGGCTGTCCTAGGTCCCCAACCTTTCATAAATTCGCGCGATAGGTCTTTTTTGCCACTATTCCTTCGATTTTTTTTTTTAAAAATGATGGTTATACCATCAGCTTTTTTATTTTAAAAATGATGGTTATACCATCAGCTTTTTTATTTTAAAAATTAAATATTTAAAAATAATAAAAAAAATTTTAAAAAAGGAAAAACCCCATCCCATCCCCCATCCCACCCCTTTCCCCTCCCTCCCAATAATTGCTGCAAAATAGGGGTGAATCCCCTCAATTTGCTACCGGAAAAGGCCTTTGCCAGCAGTAAATGGGGGATTCACTGCTCCCAAAATGCTGCGAGAAAATGGCAGCAAAGCAGTGCCATTTCTGGCAACAATTTTGCTGCTGAAAACGGCAGTAAAAAAAGGGCTGTGAATCACCCCCAGACGGTAGTATTTCTGGCAGTATTTGGGAGGGGGTGAATCCCCCATTTTGACCACCGGAAATGGCAGCATTTTGCTACTATTTTGGAGCAACAATTTTGGGAGAGAGGGAGGGTGGGGTGGATTTTTTTCTTTTTTTTTTTAATTTTTTATTATTTTTAAATATTTTACGTTTAAAATTAAAAAGCCAAGGGTATAACCATCATTTTTTAAAAAAATTGACAGAATAGTGACAAAAAGGACTTATTGTGAGAATTTATGAAAGGTTGGGGACGCAGTAGAGCCAAAAAAAGTTGGGGATCCAGCCGATTCTTAACTCAAAGGTTGGAGACCTTTTGTGAAATTAACCCTTCATAATTCCCCTACACTTCAATCCACATGCATTTTACATTTCTTAAATTCATTGAGTTTATTTTTTTCTAAAATTAAAAAAAAAATCTGTTCTTATGCGTTAATAAAATTGAATTTGCTTTATTCACTATTAGGCTTGAGTTTTAGTTAACAACGTGATGAATCATTGGGTAATAAAATGTATTCATCTCATACTCTCTTCGACGTAAATTGATCATTGTCATTGCTTTCTTAATACATTGAAGAAAAAACGATACCAATTTTAGTGGGAAACCTTTCTTTATTTCCTTTTTTTTCCCTGTACAAATTTATATGTATAGATTTTTCTGTAGTAAGTGGATTCAAAAATTTTGGTTAGTTAACAACTTACTATTCTAGTAATAGTTGCGATAGAGTATAGATTGGAAATTGGATGCTAGTTGTTCACACGTTATAATGCATTTTGGTGATACACATATATATTGTTTACATGTTCTCACTTTACATGCTTTTTCGTGATAAAAGGCAATTATTTATCTCTTTGAAGTCCAAAGCTACATAGAAGGCATTACATTTACCGAGCTTCATAATACAACATAGCATACATTATCATCGAAATAAAATCATCTGAATACAATAACCAATAATTGATCAGTGCAGACATTGCACTAAAAGAATGAAAAGCAAATATTGCGCCCTCAATTAAAAAACCATAGATAGAAATTAAACTAAACAGTACTTAAAAATGAATCCAACAACCAGTTAAAACTAAATAGTACTTAAAAAAACCGCAACATAATGTTTAATGTAAGATAGCAATTAAAACAAATAAAAGTATCCAGCGATAGTGTTGAAAACATGTCAGTTTTTGATCAATCCTTTTCCATTTTTATTATCTTACAGACTTCTGTAGTCGACTGCTCAACGGAAAGAGTCTTCACCCTCTCTCTCACACTACCTCTTGTGAGGAGTTTTCACTGGAGACGTCACCTCATTTTCACTAACTGAATCCTATTCATTCACAAAAGCTGGACTAATTGTATCATTAGCATGGTCATTTATGTACACTGCATGGTTAGTCTTGTAGCACTTGGCGATTAGGTTAGGATCATCACTCAAATCCTTAATAACATATACTTTATCACCTCCGATGAAATTCTTCTCCTACACATGAATTTTGAAAAGGAATTCTTTTCCAATAAATTCATTAAATTCAAATGGGAAAGAAGGTTTCATTAACCCCTTTCCCTTGAATGCTGGGTCTGTACCTCTTTGCGCTGCTTCCTATTCATTGATGTGTAATTATACGAATTAATCACAATAGAGGGGAAAAATTCAATTAAGAAAAAACTATAAAAGGGTACTGAACGAATGCGGCCAAGAATGTCCGCTGCACTCTTGTTCAATAATTGTTGACAATGTTCATCCCAAAATAAAACTGAAAGATAGTGCGTTCCATAACACACAGTTGCAATAACCCAGAACCTCGTCTGCTTTACAGTAGACCCACAATACCCATACTTACAACTTTCAAATACCAACCTAAATTGTCACTAAAACTAGAGAGTGTACATACAGCGAACACAAACACATCCTGTTTGGTAAATACATCAAGGATTACATGCACGAATAATTTAAAATTGAAATAATTTTAAATTACAATATAGAAGAACAAATCTTAAGTACCCGGTCAATAGAAGTGATGGTTTCCAGGGTCTCAATTGAATGGACTTTGTTGTCAACTTCTTCAGTCAAAGTCTGATTTGAAAAGGTTGAAACTTGGCTCACATGGTAAGAAGTGTCATTTCTATCCATAGGCAAATGAAATTTGGAAAAAAAAAGGGAAAACAAAAACAATTATCACAGATGAAAATGATAAAAATAAACATGGCATGCTTAAACATTAATTTAGATAAGCAATCACAACCTGTCCCTAAAATCATAAACCTCTTTGATTGAAGCATTTACCAAAAGCCGTGTGACATTATTTATCGAGTTTAACACTCCAACCTCTAAAAAAATTAATGTGCATGAAGAGGAAAAAAATACTATCAAAATGTTATTATTATAAATGAAAATCAAAGAAGTTTAGGAAGGACGGAAAAAACAGCAGCACTACCTTTAAATTTATTGGATCGACAATTTTGTAATAAAACTACCATGGGTTTGTTCCCGGTGTTGTGAACATAATCATTCATAACAACTGCGTAGTTGTCCCCATAGAGTACAACATATGTGAACCTCCCTAGAAAACATCAAGAAATATAAAACTACAGAAATAAATATTAGACTGTTGAGAAAATGACACATTACTATAAATCCTCCGAGCGCATTTCTAATTGCTTCTCCGAAGACTTTGGCTCTCCTAAATGAGGGCCATCACTTTCCTCGCAAACAACACGGCCAATCACATCTAAGAAATAAAAAAAAAAAAAAAAAAAACTTATTTCCAGTAGATGAATATAAAATGAAAATAGAAAAAGAAAAGTGGACAAGTAATAAAAAGATTAAGATTGACGGTGCCAAACAGTGCCGTTCTCTCTTAGTGGATAGAATTCTTGATCTCATCGAACAACCTAAAGTTGTATATATTCGATGAAAAAGTTCGGTCCACAATCAGTCGAACAAAGGTCTTATCACATAGTATGAGTTTGAATGGATGCCGTGTAACCGGATAATTTGAATTATTGTCCTTTACAGTAAACATCATCAAGGAATACAAATTTCACTCCTTAATTAGACCATCAAATCTGCTTATTAGCGATTCTTTTCCCATAGATTGTATATGATCACCCTATAAAAAATAATAGACATTGGCAATGAAATCATACAACATTAAAATTCAATTATCCCAGTTAAGTAGTGTCTTGAAAGTAAATAACAAATTTTGAGTTTGAAGAGGATATCTTGAATGTATTAAGAAAGCAATTACAAAGATCAATTAACGGCAAAGAGCGTATGAAATGAATACATTCTATTTGTAAACTTGTAAATGTGTAAGAAGTTTTGAAAGTTTTGAAGCACTTCTCTTAAAATTTGTAAACGTGTTAGGGTATGGTTGAATGATGCGGTTTAACGCCATGTACATGAACTGAGCCTCTAGGGATTATTCATTCCATAATGTATTTTCCCATGCAAAAACTGTTACAGTTTTGATACTTGAGCCTAACACGCCGTTAATTTTAGTTTACACATTATTTTTTTTTCCACTTCTTACATTTTTTGAATCCTAACCCTCTTAACTATGTTACCAATAACATTGGTTAAATGAAGTTTAAATGAAGTAAAGGCTCTGGTGTATAGGGAACACCTCACTGCTTAAGAAGTAACCTGAGCAAATCTCAGCAATCATTTGTTCTGATTCTACATATTGATCATTTTGAACTAAAAGAAAACTTTTGGGTGGAATATTTACATTATGTAGAATATCTTCACTCTCAATAGTTACATACAAGTCTATAGAACATAGAAAAAGGGGATGCCCATGACGTATACGTGTCGGATTGCATCGCACAGGTGCTTCTAGATATACTAATACTAAGGAAAAATCTAAAGAGTAACAAACCAAATAAGAAAGGAGAAAATTAAGTTAAATACCTAGCACTTATGTCCTTATGAATGAAGACAAACTCAAGTGTCCTTTCATCATGCTCCGTTTCGAGGACCATCTACTTGTAAGCAGATCTCATATTAATGTGCCAATGGACACGTTTCTTATTGATATTCTTAAGCACTGTTACCTGCGTTATATTGGCAGAATAAAAATTAGGGACAAATAAGCAAGAATGTATTAAGTAATCGGGTGTAAGGAGATGGAAAAATATGCATAATAGAATGCATATATATACCTATAAATCCCCATATATCGATGCGATCAAAATGGGGGTATGATTTCGTATGGCAATAGGAGTGTAAAAAAGGTATGATTTCATCTAGAATAATACAAAGGGGCAATGATGGATGGAAAAGGATAATCCAAAATGAAGATAAAATATTCTGCCTTGTAAGTGTATAAGCAAGGATTTCGGCATTGGAAAATTAGAGCACTCTAATCAGTGCAAAAAAGAACTAATCGGGGGAAGTTAGTGTGAATTGGGGACTCAAATAAATGAGCGATTTTGGTTATTGTCAAATAAATGAAGAAGCAACCATTAGTGTGAATTGGGGACACAAAACCTTGATTATTTAGCCGCCTTAGTTATTATCAAATAAACAAGGAAGACGGATAATCCAATTAACGTTATATGAATTATTATATGGACTATTGTAGAATTAAAACAAATTGAGAAATATTTAGCCACCTTAGTTATGAATTATGTCAGTAATGGAAAATCTTGATTAATTATATGAATTATTGTATTTGATTAGAATGGTTATAAATTGAGAAATATTTAGTCGTCATAGTTATTATTATAATATAAGTAAGGAAGGAGGATATGATTTATGGCACTAATGGAAAATCTTGATTAATGGAAATTAAGATTATATGAATATTATATGAATTCTTGTATTTGATTAGAATGAAAATAAATTGAGGAATATTTCAAGTAAACGCAAATTGGGTACGACAAAATTACTGTACCTATGGCACCCCCGGAAAAAAAGAGGGAAAACGGCGGTGTTGTAGGTACCGCTACTCTTGATTTAGGTTATAATGAAAATAAATTGAGGAATATTTCACGTAAACGCAAATTGGGTTCGACAAAATTGCTGAACCTATAGGCACCCTGGGAAAAAAGCGGGAAAACTGCGGTGCTGTAGGTACCGCTACTCTTGATTTAGGCTATAATAATAATAGATTGACATGCACGTGCACCACTGCATGTGACATGTCAATATTCTTGTATTATTTTGTATGTATATCTTGTATTTTCATTATTCATACATTAAAGATCCTTTGTTGATTAAGAACTTTAGACAGTAGAAAATATATTGCCACACAAGAAAAAGAAGGAAAGATAAAACACTTTAATGAACAAATGATGACTATCATGGCTATTCCAAAATCATGATTAAATTCAATTAATGAAACTGAGAGTCTAATTTAAATGAAATATGATTTATATTTCTTAAAATATAATTTCACCAAATTAGATGAAATAAAAAATAGATTTTATCAAGAATTTAATTGATCTAATTTACAAAAGTTATGTTATCTGCAAAAAGTT
The DNA here is from genome assembly GCA_963692815.1 of Nyctanthes arbor-tristis. NCBI lineage: Eukaryota > Viridiplantae > Streptophyta > Magnoliopsida > Lamiales > Oleaceae > Nyctanthes > Nyctanthes arbor-tristis. Next base: position 45,166 of record CAVNYN010204159.1, read on the forward strand.
AAAAAGCAAAAAAGAAGTTTTAATCTTTAGGACACTTTTATGAGTGCCTAATAGTACGCTTATCTTTGAAAGTTTCAATTTAAGGCCGACATTACATATTTTCAATCTCAGAAAATGTCAACACTATCAAAATGAAGAAAATGGTAAGATGAAACCGAGTATTCATTTAACCCCCTCCCCCGCCCCGCCCCAACCAAAAAAAAGAAAAGTGAAAATCTTTGCCCAAAATCACCCAATACAACTTTTTTGTGATCTAATCCATTAAAAATTTCAGGTAAAACAGTAGCATTGAGCACAAGTTTAGGTGGCAACATATGTGTGCGAGCACGAGATTATATGTACTGATGAAATCATGACGCCCATTTCTAGAGTAATCTAGCCAACATTGAAAGCAGGCAGTTTGGGAGATGATTCAAGAAATGGAAGGCAAGAAACATTAGGCAAGTTCTGAAAAAATTAAAGAGAATGACTTTGGTGAATAAGAATGCTCGAGTAGGAGAATTTGAATCATAAGATTGGTAAATGGTTGTCAAGTCCTCCGCCCATAAACACTACAAATACATGTGCATATATCCAAATTATATGCGTATACAGAGTGAGTATCTCCCATCAAAGAAGAAGAATTGTGCGGTAAAGAGTGGCAAAATATAGCCATTGTAGCGATCAGGAAATTTTAGGAATAAAAATTTTATTGCATAATTACGCGTCGCTATAGTCTCGCCTATGTTAATATTCAATTTAATTTCGTGCTCCTCTAGTCATACATATTTTAAGAACTTAATTAAATTTTATATTAAACAATTTTATTTTATTTTAACTTTAAAATCTTTTTGGACCTTGGATCTTAGTTGGAACTAAATAATCTTTAGCCAATCGTAGAGAGATCCAATTCATATTATTCTTCCGTTCCTAGTTATATATGCCAACTATTAAATTTATATGCACTAAAAATGTTATCTCCTAATCCATGTAGGAAACCAATCACTCACAGCCTTTTAATATATATATATACTTCTATTCAACCACCCTTTATTCACGCATAGTCAAAGAAAGACATCAGCAAACTTTTGAAGCAAATTCACGAGCCGAGTCGGTACAAATTCTGCAACTTCCATCTTGATATTGTTTTCTATACCTGCTTACATACATTTGTACGGGTCCGTTTTATCTATTTTCTTCATGCAAATTATTATATCCCAAGTTCTATGCAAGCACCTGTGGATCACTAAGTCCAATTAGCTTTTACAATTTCTCACTTTTTGTTCCTCTCTCCGTTCCAACATATATATATACACACACATAGATACATGATACATACACACTGAGCCCCCACGGCACCATCACCACCGCACCCCTGCCTCCCCCGGTTGGGCTCACTGCAGCCGCACTGGAGCTCTCTTACACCACCAGTCCACCTCCATCCCTCCGCCAAAGGCAGCCACGCCCTTGAACCCCAAAATAAAAACCCAAAGAAAAGAAAAGAGCCGCGAAACTCGCCCAGCCGTTTCCCGGCCTACGAACTCAGTGTTCGCCCGAAATCGCAACCCCAAATCTCGAGCCCACAACTCTTCGGCCAAATGCGAACATCCAGTCGCGTCCCTCTCTACCACGTGATCCCTCAACCAAACCAGTGTGACCAACCTCGTTCACCCTTTAGTCGGAATCCCTTCCGCCGGCGTCGAATTCGTCGCGTCTGAAGCGCACGCCTTGTTTACCATTTGAAAATCTCATTCCCGATTTTTGCTTTCATTCTGATTAATTGAGTCAAATTGGGTCAAATTGGGTGTTTTATTAAATTGATTATGCACTCAGGGTCCCCAGGTTTCAGCGATTCCAAAAAATAGTCCCCGAGTTCAAGATTTATTTATTTCAATCCTAAGGTTTTCAGATTAGTCAAATCGGATTTCAACTTTCTGTTTCACATATTTCCACCCTAAAGTTTAGCATCCACCATTTTAGTCCCAGCCCTAGGCTATTTTAGAGTTTCAATTTAGTCCTTAAAGTTTATTTCTTTTTCATAAAGAATCATTTCTTCAATACTAAGATAATTTATTTCTTTTCCCTAGACGAATCGTGTAGATTTATAAGCAAGAAAGATTTTTGCAAATGATCGCTCAATTCGCAAAGTTAAGGTAGCCGCATTTTTCTAGAAAAAATTATTTTCAAAATATGCACAATATTAATTGATCTGTACTATGAGTATGCATGTGAATATGTGAGTTATGTATTTATTATATACATGTGCTTATTTGCTTTATGGTTAAGACGAGACGAGACTATGCATGCATTACTTGATTACTACGCGCGCTAGTATTTACTTACTTTATAGCATGATACGAGAGTCGTAAACCTGTGTTTACTATACGATACTTGTTTTTTAATAAAGAACTTTTTTGAGATATTCATGTAGTTACATGCTTATATGTTTATTTATGGTATAAGTTAATTAATTTGTGCCGAGACTACTGAGTATTTCTATGAAATACTTACTCTTTCAAATTAAAACATTTTGCAGGTTTAGAGTCAGAGGAGGTGCGTTAAGTAGTGGTGGCATTGAGTTAATTTGGAATTATTTTGAGGCTATTTAAACATTAGTTACTTGTTTGTGAATATTTTAAATTCTCTATTTCTTAACGTTGATAAGTTTTTTGTGATATCATCACCAAGATTATAAAATTTATTTTCCGCATATTTTGCCTGCTTTTAATATATTTATTTTAAAAAGAAAGAAAAATATTATTAACGTTCTGGGTGCTTAGAATCTGGGTGTTACAATTTGGTATTAGAGCAAGGCCTACGTTTCTATAGACTTGCAAAATTTTTCATCACAAAAAAATAAGATTTACTGAAATAAAGTCAAAAATTTTCATAGATTACCAATGCCATTGCTCTCTTCACTGACTCTAAAGGTAAAAAAAATATTTATTGGTTTGAGATAATTTTTTATTTTCAAAGTATTTATGATGTTATGTCAAATACATATTATTTTTGAGATTTTATAAGACAGATATTTAAGAAAGTAGAATTGTATTTGACTTTATGAAAGAATCGAGTTTGAGCATAATTGGGCCTAATATGTAATTATTTTAAGTGAGAAAGATTTGATGATTTCATTTTACAGTCCTCGAAATTAGCTTAAATTGACAAAATAGTAATATCTAGCTGGACTTTGCATAAACGGTACTTTCTGATATGGCACCCATGACGAGAGGTGGAACCAAAGAGTTCAAGGTAAGGACCGATACAATCTTCTATAGGTACCTATCATATAAGTTTCAGCTTGGTGTTACTGTATCGGAGCATATACTTGGGTACAACATGGCACATCATGAAGCCATTGCCAATCTGTTCAGGACAAATAATGCACACTTTATTGGTCACTTGATATCAACTTTTCAAGAGGACTGGCAGCCAAAGATCTCTTAGTTGCTCGAGGAGCTGAGGGGCCGTCATGGGGTGGATGTTGATTACCAAACCTTCTGTGACGAATTGGTGATGCGTGGGGAGACACCTATGCCAATACCTATGTTTGAACCAGTGCAGGAAGTTGAGGAAGAGGATGTGATAGCGCTTGATGAAGACCGCAAGGTGTTTGAAGCAGAGTTCAGAGTGTATAGCTCATATGAGTAGCTATGTCAACAAGCCGAGCCGAACCGGATCGGCTCGCCCAAATTTAGGCACTAGCTCGGCTTGGGCTTTTTTGGTCCTAAGCCAAAAAAGCCCGAGCCGAGCTGAGCCAAAGCCCAGCCGCGAAATTTAGGCTTGACCCGAGCTTTGGCTCGGGCCTTTTCTGAGCCGAGCCTAGCCGACTCGGCCGGCTCGTCCTTTTTTTTCTTTTTTTGGCCGGCTCGGTTTTTTTTTTTTTTTGAACTCAAACATAGTAGTGGTGGAGATAAAATGTGGTGTGATAAACAAAAATGATAGTGACAATATAACTACCCTTTATATGAAATTACAAGACAAATAATTAAATTATTACAAATATAGCCCTCCTCCTTTTTTCCGGGCTTGGGACCGGCTGCATTCATTGTAGGCGGAGTTAAAATTGTACATGAATGAAATATTTCATGTATAATTTTCTTTTAAAGAGTAAATAAATTTTATAAAATTAAAAATAAAGAGATTTGAAACTTACAGAATTAAAACAAGCCTCCAATACTTTGTTGCTCTAACTCCTCCGCTAACATGCTATCCACTTTATGTTGCATACGTAATTCCCCAGATTCCCAATCTTTAAGACATATTATAACCTCTAATATATCTTCTTTAAGTCTTGATCATTCGTCGGTTAATATCCGACCACCTAAACTAAATGCAGATTCAGATGCTACTGTCGATACTGGAGGAGATCGGTAGATCACGTGCAATTTTTGATATAATTGGATACTATCTTGCGTTACACCACCACCGTTTTAGAATATCAAAAGACTCAACTTCTTTAGGTGATAAAACACTTCGAACATTTACTTGAAAAAATGAAAAACTCAGCTGGAATATTGCTATTTGTATTAACAACACTTACCGTGTCATGGCCATGTGAATTATAATTAGTTGAAGGAACATCTGCATCTAAAAACTCCCACATTTCATTTTAAGGTTCACCACTACAAGAAGGTTGACTTTGAGAAGAAGTATTACCCAGACATTCCATTGCAGCATAATGCATGTACATTGCTCTTCCGATCTTTTTATTTTTGGAGGAGAAAATTCTAAATCGAAGTTCTGCATCATTTCTTTTACAAGAGAGTTAGTGCCTTTTAAATTAAATCGAGGATCCATCACAGAAGATAAAATAAATATCAGGGGCAACTCCTCCCAATATTTTTAAGCTTCTCTTCCATTAAATAGATTACATCAACAAAAATTGGTAGATCTCTATTCATTTTAAACATTTTTGCAATTTTGAAAATATGTGGTAAAACAAGTGGAGTTGTAGGATAGTAAACACCGCTACACTCATTTGTAGCTACATAAAAATGCTATGAAAATTTCATAATAGAAAATGCAGTAGACCATTCCCAATCCTCTAAATTTTTGTCAGGTCCATAAGTTTGTTGACCATTATAATATGCTAAAATAACTTTTCATATTGATAACATGAACGTAATATAAGATATGTAGAATTCCATCTATGAGGCACATCAGTGGCCAATGATTTCTCTTGTAAGCCATTCTCGATGCACATACTGGTAAATGCTTGTCTTCGAGATGGTGATGTATTAATAAAATTTAATGCTAGTCTAATTTTTGTCAATTCATTTTTTATGTATTCTAACCCACTTTGAACAATCAAATTAAGAATGTGACAGACACAATGCATGTGAAAAAAAAAAACACCTCCAAAAGCAGGACGAACCTCTTCGATAAATCTTTCAGCAACTATTTTATTAACAGCAGCATTGTCAAATGTAAACCTTCTTACCATGTCTTGCATTCTGTATTCATCTATAATGCTTTTCAAAACTAAGTAAATTTTAGTTGCATTATGAGGATATTCTACTACTCTAAAAGTAATAATCTTTTTATGCATAATCCACATGTTATCAATGTAATGGGCAGTAGCTGCAATATAACCTTTTTGGTTAGATCGACCAATCCATAAATCAGATATAAATGATATGACACAATTAAAATTTTTTAAGGCTTCTATAGCATCAAATTTTTTCCTATTATATAAATTTATAGTATCTGCACGAAGTGTATTTTTAGAATAGGGCTTATACCTGCATTGGAGATATTGCTGCACGAGTTTAGTGAAGTGTGGAGAGTCTACCATACAAATTGGCATTTCTTCTGCAGCTACATATAAAGCCAGTCCTTCACGAAATCTTTCTTCAGAATAGACCCAATTGGAAAGAACTGAACTAGAGCCATCAAATACAAGTTGGCTTTGTCTTGGGTCTTCGTCTTCAACGGGCCTCATTTTGCACGACCTTTGGATGTGTCTAAGCAAATGAGTTGTGCTTGATCCGGGTTTCCAACTAAGCTCCTTACTACGATATTTGCAACATGCTTTCCAAATATATACTCCATCTTGAGTACCAACTTTTTTCTTTGTAAAGTGTTGCCATGCATCAGATGACTCCTTTCTTGTTCGTTTACCTTCTCTTGCTCCTTCTTCATGAGTAGCATCCAAGTCAATTGGAGGATTTTCAAAAGTATTTTGGGTAAATTAAGTGCTTGAATTACCCAAAAGTTTATCAATTTGGTTGGTATACTCCATTTGTAACACTTACAATATAAATATTTGTATGAAAAAAGTTGAAAATATGAAAATAGAAAAAAGAATTTAGATTCTAATACTGTCAAATTGAGAAACTGATCTCGTGATTGGAATAAAAGAGCAAATAAGATATTGTTTTGTTGTGTAAAATGTTAGTGTAAAATTTTAGCATTTATAGACAAAAATTTAACCCTTTTTTCTAACTGTTCTTGTGTAAAATTTGAACGTTCTGATATTCAGAACGTTCAAATTGAAAGCTTGATTCTTGAACAATCTGAACAAATACAGTGAACAATCTTTGAGTGTATACGTTTCCTGGAAATCCCGCAACTCAACTATAATTTCCTTTTCCCAGCTACCCCTCCCTAATAGACTAGCACTATTTAATTTGATATGAACAACAATTTTTGTATTTCCCATGCACAAGTACAAGACATATTTCCTTTTTCTTTGGTCAAACTATCACTCATATCAAATCTTAGCTTGCCGGGCCATGCACAAGACATTCATTATCTTGGCAAATTTCAACGAATTCAAGTATCAAACTTCCTTCATTTTCCTCTATTTTATATTTCCCATGCTCAAGTCCCATCATTCATTATCTTGGCAAATCATTTTAATATTTTATTTCCCGTGCAAAGTCCCATCGTTCATTATCTTCGCAAATTTCAACGAATTCAATTTCTTTTTCCTTTATTGAATGCAATCATTTCAATATTTTTTATTTCCCATGCACAAGCCTTGAAATAGTCTTGTTTCTTGTCAGTATGTCATATCCTATCAATTTCTCATCAATGCTTGGCTAACTCTTCCTTGCACAAACAAACTTTTTCTTGAGTAAATTTTTTGGTTTTTTTAAATTTCACACGGGCCTTGCAAAAGGGCCGGCCAATTTGGCCCGGCGAACCACATGGGCCTGCCCGGCCCTGGCCTTCCCCAAATTTTAGGGCTTGACTCGGGCCTAGTCTCATAATAAATGAGCCACGAGCCGAGTCGGCCGGCTTGTTATGCATCCCTTCATATGAGTATATCCCAAGTACACCACCGGGCGAAAGCACCCCTACTTATACCCCCAGTACACCGTCTGCGGGTACTGGGGGAAATGGACGGTTAGATGAGTAGGGGAACAGGATAGATAGATGGAAACTACAGTTTGGGATAGTATTTATTTCAGTTGATAGTTATATTCATTCATTTAAGACGTTTTGTACTCCTCGTTAAAGGATATTCAGTGATTAACGAAATAAAGTTTCCGTCTTGCCTTATTGATGATGAATGGTTTTGCTTGATATATATGTACGCTTGTGTTATTGTTTGATAACAATGGAGAAAAACTTGTTTTGTTTTCCTATGTAAAGGAAATGTCAGAGGAAGCACACAAGCCAACCTGATGGGGGACTGGCTTCAAGCAATGTAGGACCTTAGATGAGGTACACCTGCAGCTTAAGCTGCCTCGCCCCAGTCCATCGTGGAGCAGTTCTGTAGGTACAAGCCACCCATGTTTGATGGTGGTAATGGTCCCTTAGCTGCAAAAGAGTGGATAAGGTCTATTGAGAAAATTTTCCGTCACATCTCTTGCCTTGATGGTTAGAAAGTGTTATGTACAGAATTCATGCTTGAAGGGCGTGCCCGCCACTGGTAGGAGTCCGTGTAGGACTAGGACTCAAGATGAACAAAGGAATCTGAGTTGGGAACAATTCAAAATGGACTTAATAGATAAATACTTACCGTTGGTACTCTTGTTTAGCGGGGAGCTCGTCGTCACTTCTACCCATTTGTTCAAAGCCCTAAATGTAGTTTTCTCCAAGTGTTAGGACGCCTTTAATAGAAAGCTCGTTCTAGTCTCAGGTGGCGTACACGCTGGCATAATTGATTAAGGGTTTGTTTAAGTGTAGGCCCATCTGACCGGTAGCTTGCTTCGATTGTTGGGTCGCAAAATCATGGCGTTGAAAAATTTGTAGCTCGCATGGGCACGTTAATTAGCCACGGCCTAATAGTTTCTGATAAAAAATGGTCAGAGGCTATACAAAAATTAGAGCTGGCACCCTGCTTTTATCTTCTTCCCTTTCTTTTGAGTGTTCAACTTTCCACAGGCGTGTCAACCCTATCTCCTATGCATTTCTTATAACACTTTTGACCTCCGCGCCAGGGGGGTACTCCCCCTTCAAGGACTGGATGAAGGTGTTCATCCTGTTGATTGGCCTTTCTCGTTGTTACTCTAGCTTGCATATTGCTGAGGTCACTATTTCTTTGACAAGAATGTCGTTAAGCTTGTTATGCCAATCAACAGATAGTTTGCCCCAGCATTCATTGACCGGGGAGGGGTTGAGCTACCAGAAGATGCCCTCTTGTTGGCTTCGGACAATGGGTGTTTTTTTCCATTAGGTGCTAGATTGTTTCCCGAGCTTTTACCCACAAGTTCAGGTTGCTGGATTCCTGTTTTTTCCAACCCTGCTCCTCTGCCTTCAAGTTGGTTGGTTTTGATCTCTCTGTTTGCTTTAGCTTTCGGCTTTACCCCTTTAACTTTAGGGTTAAGCGTACGAACTTCTAGCGAGGCATCGGTATCCTCAGCATAGTTCAAGTTGCTTTCTCTTGACGCCCACTGGTCACCTCGTACGATAGCCGTCCCATAGCAGGTGGGGAATTTCATGACATAATATAGATTGAGGTCGCGGCCCTGAGTTTGTATAGGATCAGACATCCTAAAATGACATTGTGGTTCGAGGGTACGTCGACTGATGAAATCAGCCATTATTCTCCTTTTCACGGCTCATTTCCCAGTTCCACGAGGAGCATGATCTGGCCCTTAGCTCCTACATAGTCCCAATTGAAACCCTGGAGCCTGGTACCGTAAGGCTTTAGACTCTTTTGGTCTATTTTCACCTGCTGGAAAGTTCGCCTATTGATGATGTTCACAGTGCTGCCATTGTCTACCAACGTCTTATGGATTTTAACGCCTGAAACTGGCATAGAATGACCAAAGCATCCGTGTGGGGGTGCAAGATGCCGTAGGCATCTTCGTTATAAATGGAGAACGAACTCGTTCAAACTGAGCTTCTCTCACAAGACCTCGCCTCTACCTCTTGGAACCCTCCATGCCGTGGTTTTTGCTGATGAGTACTCAAATGTTGGCTAGAGGTTGGTTCCGTGGGACTTGGACGTTGAGGTCAGCATGGGGACGAGCTTGTCGGTATTGACTTTGATGATTTGCTATGTATTCACTCAGGTATCCCCGTTCGATTAGCTTCTCGATCTCCTATTTGAGATGCTTGCATTCGTCGTGACCCACACTCCAATGATACTTGTAGTATTTGGACTGGTTAGCATCCTAAAATGGTTTTCTTATCGGCCTTACCTTAGGTAGGATTGGATCGTTCTGCAAGACACTAAAGATGTACTCGACGGAAGCGTTGAGCTTTGTGAAGGGCCTGACTTGCTGGATGGCTTCTCACTCCTTCACAGATCCTTCTTAACTTTTTGATCCTTTTAATCTTTTGATGATTTTTC
>CAVNYN010204160.1:0-19684 GCA_963692815.1 Nyctanthes arbor-tristis
GCAGCATCAGGCCTGACCAATAACCTGGTGAGGATAATTTCAATGAAGTTGTTTTGATTCTCAGAAGCACCAATTTTATCAGGAGTTGGTGAGAGAGATTTTATAGCCTCAATTAAGGAGATACCATGGTTTTCCAGCTTTTCGATGATAGCTTGTTCATTCAGAAGAAGCCTCAGCTCAAGCCACTGCCAGTGAAATCTTGCAGGTTGCAGGGTATCTAAGATGTACACGAGCTTATCAAGAAGAGTTTTCACGTTTTCTGCAAATTGGATTTTTGGCTCACCATGGCTAGACACCAGACTCCCATAATCTGGCTTAACAGAAGGTTCTGGCATTTTACAATCAACAAGGGCATCTAGAAAAAGTCTAGCAAGACCGAAAAACGAAGCAGCATTTGCTTGCATGCTTGTACCGTTAGATTCTAGTATGGAAGCAAACTCAGAATCAAGGGTATCTGCAGCTATGAGATCATATAAACCACGAGTGTTTCTCAGGCATGCCACACGGAAAGGCATGTGCTTTATGGAATCATTTATGGCCAATGTCAGGGATTCATACAATTGATGGATACCTTGTGCCCTGGTGCTGGAGTTAAGAATGAAAGGCCTCCATATCAAAAATGCAAAGATGGAATAGGCAGGTGGAAAGACCAAGTTCAAAGGTAGAGTCTGCTGCATTCTTGATAGTGCAACAACTGAAGCTTCACCCAGAAGCTCCACAATGAATCCATCACAAACTGTTCTGCAATTTCCCACTAGCACCCTGAACCAGTTCAGAGATCGGCAACCAAATTATCTAACTTTACAACCGCCATTGACCGTGCATTCCCATTAGTATTCGACTGCATAATCCTTACAAACTGAATTAGATCCAGGCCCTCCTTTAATCTGAAAAGGATAACCATTCTCTCCAGGGTAGCAACTCCTCGAAGAACTGTTCCGATGACAAGTGCAGAGACAGCTGCCACAATTTTTTCAGCCTTTCCAAGTACTGGCTGCACTGCTTTTGTGGAATTGCTTAGAATTTCATTTGACAGATTTGTATTGGAATTGTAGGATTCAGGAGACAAATGCAACTGACTATAAGAAGCCTTTCCAGGGGCAGAAGCCAGCACAAGAGCAGAAGAAGATTCTACTGCAAGAGCAACCTCAAAGACCCTGCTTTGACGCTCTCCAAGTGCTTCCTTCAATGTGCAGAGGCAAGTGATATGGATGCATAGAATGCGTTGAGCCCAGTGTAATGAGCTGGAAGGGGAAGGGATATTAAGGTGATTATTGCTGGCAGCTAAATCAGGAATTTTTGCAATCACCTGTCCAACATTATTAACAATAGCAGCAATAGCTGAAGACACCAAAGAAGGGTCACCTTCCTGAGCAGCACCACCAGTTTGCCTCATGCAGTCCATTAATCCCATCACTATTTGTTGAGCTATCTGATAGTCATCACCCCACTTCTCAAAGCTACCAGTTTTATTTGTATCAGGACCACAAAGATTTCTGTCTTGGCCATAAAAAGAGTGCAAAGCTTCATCCACGTGTCTTTGCACTATATCTTTCATGCTCAAACCGACTCTTGATACTCGAACACCAGTTATCTTTTGACGGAAGTAATCATCAGGATCTTCCACTCCAGCTGGGACTCCAAGAGAAAACCCAAAGTCCCTGTCTATAGATCTCCCAGATTCAAGTACAGAACTAAGTCATCTATCAAAAGTTGACTTGAAAGTCTTCTCCCATTCAACAACACTAGCCACATTGCTATACTTCTTCAGGAGATGGTGAGAAAAAGCTAAAGTTGGGGAACTAGAAAGCTTGCCATTTGAGGCAATGACTGCAGCCAAGGGATGCATTGAGGCTGACAAGGCTTCAGGAATAAGATCAGCTACAAGAACTATATTTTCATGCCTGAACCAAATCAATAGACAGTAAGAATGTGCAGGACAAAATTGTCTTATCTATTTGTAACTACGACCACTAGAGTGGATCAATCCGTAGGCAAGCATCACTCTATTTACCCTCAAAAGTAAAAAAGATGATTCTTACATGGTATCAAATTGTCTGTTAGAAAATGGAAATGAGCAAATTTGGGTAATTATAACTATTCTTAAATAAATGCAGTAAAGTATACTGGTTGCTAAATGCACCATCTCTAAAATTATCCAACTAATTTGATAATGTGGCATAATACCAATCCAGCAGCATTTGCGTAGCTTAGAAACTTAAAAAGTATTTCCTTCTAATTCTCAAATTCTCTTCAAGACAGCTGGAATCAAAGAAAAGGTTACTAGTAAAGTGAAAGAATAGGGTCATGAATTGCTCAGAGCAATAACTGGCAAGATCGGAAGAGCATGAAAAGACAAGGTATTAGGCAAGTAGTGATCAGAAGGGGAAATTTTGTCCTCAGTGAACACAATGGCCAAAAAGAACAAGAGCACAAACGAAAGATAGATCCAGATCTCACCGCAGGATACAGGAAAAGAGAAATGCCTCCCGCACTTCACATGCATGGTTATCTACATTCCTTGGGGGTAGAACAATCCTACCACCATGAGTTGTGGAACCTGTGATGCTCGGGACCTTTGGTAACAACCACAGAAGAAACCTGATAGATGAAATTAACTCATTAGAAACATCCATCATATACAGAATTGCTGATAGTTCTTCTTCCTGAAGCTTCCATTGTCCTGGACTTGGATCATCACCCAAGAACGGCTGACCATCCACAGCAGTCTTTTCAGCCTCTTCAACAAGCTGTTTTACAAGCGATATCAACCACGCACTAACCTTCCGCTTCTCTGCAACCTGCACACGCTTCAAAACTTTTCCAATTGAAACAATATCTCCAGAATATGGAGTCCCAATTTGATCAGCTGATTTAGAAACATCTTTGACAGCAGTCCTATGGTGTGGACAGCTTATCCTACTTCCACATACATGGCTGGTAGATGCCCCCTGACTACCTTCAATCCTGGCTGCAGCTAATTGAGCAAGAGTTTGAGTCTTGCGGACAGTGTTTTGCCTACTCCTTGAAACCTGCTTGGCTGGTTTAGGAGGCAGGTATGCTTTAAAATATACTACAGATTTTGCTCCCTGTCTTGACCATCATGTTTCCTCCTCATCTGATGGAAGCGGTGGCAGATGAAAGCTTTGCTCTTCACCTAATCGCTGTCTTTTCAGGTTTCTACATTCTTCACTGACATCTGCTCCATCATTAACCCACTCCTGATGATACTCCCTTGAGACCCATCAATTCCAGATTTTTTCAACAACAAAGAATTGGGAAGCCGCAGTGTCACAGAGATTGATGCTTTTAGTTCTTCAAGATTGATATTTCTCTCAGAAGCTTTGCATGATGAGCTCAAGTTTGACCGATAATACTTCTGACCTATAGTAGATGGAGAAGCATTTCCACCTCCAGAGTTTCCGTGAAGCTTATGTTTCTGGCTTGAACAGTTTGCTCCAGTAGATCTCTTGTGAACTAGCAATCCTTGAAGAACCAGGTGTCGTTCATTTGAATAAACAATCATTGCCTCCCAAACTACCGGCACTTCAGCAATCTGTGCTTCTTCCAGAATATCACAGATATAGGGACCAGGCAATTGCTTCAATATTTTATGATGCCTTTTCCATCTCTCCATGTCAACAATAGGCCCATGATTAATATCCATGATACCACTACTGATCAACTGCCTTACATATGCTTGGGGATAAAAAAGGCCAGGCTGCATAAATTCTCCTATTAGAAGCTGAAGGCGCTTGAAACCTTCTGCATTATGCACTTCATGCTGATCAATCCAACACACAATAATATCGTGCAATGGGCTTGGGCTTTCAAAGATGTCTTTATTTTTCCGTTTTACGGTCTTCGAGTTTTGTATATCCCTCATCTTCAGTTCTAGAAGACGTACTACTATATGTATCTGAGAGAAGTCTTTTCTACCAGTGAACTTCAGGCCACAGGGAGGTACAGCACGAAAATCCCTAAAATCACAAGTTGCCCACTCGCAAATGAAAAATGTTGAGCAAATTAGTGGTATAGGCACTGTACCAATATATTTCAGCGATGAACGTAAACAGGGGCTTATATCTGCAATCCAAACTTCTTCAAAAGGTCCATGACATATATTTTCAAACAACAGTCCATAAGCAACTCGAACATCTCCATGCATGAGAGTTTCATCCAATGCCTGTAATGCCCGACCCATATTATGACCTAGATGACCAGGTCTGACAGCTCTTGCAAGACTCCCAGCACATTTTTGAATTGATGATCTAACACAAAATCAACATATAACGACTTGGCTTGAACCTTAAGTCCCTTCCCTTGAGGAGCAGCAACTGCTAGTGGACCATCCTTTCCTTTCCTAGCATTCTCAGACACCCTCGACAAGAAAATTTGATCATTTACCACAGATGATGGCAATGGAATGCAGATCCAAAGCCACAAAAGTATCAGGTACAGCTAGTATTAAATATCGAAGCATTTCAACAAGAGAAGAAGTGGTATATGCCCGTCGAGAATTATCAACAAGATCAGAACCACCAGGAGAAGTTTTTTGGATGAAACGAACAGCTATTGCCACCAGAGTACGCACATAGGTCTGTGACAAAACTAGACTCTGTACAACACCATATATGATGGGTGATAGCAACTCCAGCACAATGAGCAATTCTTTTTCCTGAAGTGGCATGCTTTCAAATGTTAAGATCAAGGACAAAACATATTTAGTGCAAGAATTTATAATTCAACAAGCCCCTTTCAAATCTTAAGGCCTGAAGGTAACGAATAAAACAACAATACCTGCAGTTGACTAAGAACCCAATTAATAACTAGAGAAGGAATAAGCAGTCCTTCAGCATGATGCCACTGAATAATCCGCACCACATACCACCACTTAGAATATACAGAAGGCTCCTCACCATCAATAACATCTGAAAATGGTTCGCGTTTTTGCCGCATCAACCCAGCGAAAACCATTTGTGGTGACTGATCCCTAATATGCAAAGTTGCATGAGAATTGTGTCTTGTAAGAAATTCATCTAACAGATACTGCAAGTACTCAATAATATCTTTTGTCCACTGCTCAGAACGAGAACACTGAATTTTGTCATGCACTCCTGATGATATACCTGAAGTGCCCGGCCGAACCTTCAAGATTAAACCCTAATTTACATTCTCTCATAATTGACAGTGGCAAAATCAGTAAAAAAGCAAAGAAATATTCATTCTATAGATTAATAATCCATACCTGGTTAAGATAGGTTATCTTGATAAACCACGTTGCTCTCAGTAAAGGTACATTATTTCTGATTAGGACTTCAAAAAGAGACTTTCTCCTGTAACCATGAGGAACATGATCAGCCAACGAACGAAGTCTTTTGTGCTGTTGGGATAAACCCTGGAAACAAGACAAGCTTATTAGTAATTCAATCTTGGCAATAGATAGTTAGAGATGGCGAAAATAGAGGTGACACCTAGAAAATGTCAAGTCATGATTTGGAAAAGGCTCAAATACATGGAGAAAGAAAGAAATATACTGGCAGCTATATGCTAAATATCTTACTGTAAGACAGAATGAAGTCTTAAAACTCAGTAAAACAAGGATTTAACCTTTTCCAACTTTTTCTCTTTTTCCATTACCATTTTCAGAAAGACGTCACTAAACATAGACACAACGACAGGTGATTTCTCAAAACAGGGCATAGACATTAGACAAATTAGGTACAAACCAATTCAAATTCTTAGAACAGTATTTATTATTTATATGGTCCATGCAGATATTTTATACTTCCAATTTTTCAAATGGAATAATTGTACTTTCAATTTTTTTAAGTAATAAAAGTAGGTAATTTATTATATTAAAGGCTTGTTAAGAGATCGGACGTCTATTTCAAAACATAAATTACTCAAAGTACTAGCTGTGCACATATTTGACACCCACATGTACTAGTCATTTCACTTCTGTTTTAAAACAGAGACGCCCACCTCACAGCAGGCAAGAATAACTTTGAGTCCAAACTATATATTACTATTTCAAGAAAAGAAAAATAAAAGACAAGTCTACACTAGCTTATCGAATGAGCGTCCATGCTTGACACAAACTGACACGTGGTATACAGACATTTCTGGCCTGGTTCCTTCCTGGAAGAACTGACATATAAATGAGAAGACACGTTTCTCAAATTCCAAAACTAAATCTCTCAGTAAGCAATCCGTTTTTGCCAAGAACATTGTGCAGCCAAAATTGTAAAGGAAAGTGTTCAGTACCAGGGAAGACGTGTGGCAAAAAATATATTTAAAAAGAAACAGCAGATTCCCTCCAGACTGGGTAATTGTTTGTATCATGGATCTAAAATAGATCTTAGGTTTTGTCTCCCTTCTGATACTGAATTATAAACAACTTAATGGAGCAGGGGAGTACATATAATCTTTTCGACAAAACCCATCCTCAATGATGCTAGCAAACTTCCCATTCTCTTAGATCATCAGTTACACTCACTATGCCGGCCCATTTCATAAAGCCGCCACATCCAGGAGGTCAATTGGCTGCCTTGAATATGAAGTGTCAAATAACAATTTCACCATTTTCCTTCTAAGGGTGCATCACATATTCTGATATTCTACAAACACTTGTTGTCTCTCCAGAGTTTAATAGTTTGCACTCATGTCAACACTCATACTGAGTCTCAAAGAAACAGTTCCCACTCGTTTACTTATGAAAAAGTACATGAATGAAATATCTGGAAAACTGCATTTCCAACCCACAGATAAGAGAATTCTTCTTCTGCCACAATTTATCATCCACTCATTTATCATCAAAATCATTCGCAATTACTGGATACCATTAAAGAAAAAATATTAAAAAAAAAAACAGAAACAAAAAAACTAAAAAGAATTGCACTTCAATGCTTCTCTCACAAAAAATAAAATAAGATAATTCAAGAATTCATAGTATCAAGCCCATCAAGTTCATTATTCCAACACCTAAAAATTCCTCAAACATTCATTAGTTTCATATGCTTCCCAAAAACTCTCACTGTAGGTTGCATCATAATAGATGCCCAACTCTTAGTTTCACTGTATAAATATCAACTGCGGCAAGACCATCTATAATTCTTTGGTGTCTGTCAAACCTTCACTATACATCCCACTTCCCCTTGAAAAAAGAAGAAAATAATGGGGGGAAAAGGTAAAGGAGAAAATACAAAGAATAACCAATTTCCGGCATCCCTTGAAGATCATTTCAGAGATCAGTATCAAGTCTTGAATAATACTTTCATATGTTTGATCACTGGGTGAAATAGTTATAGTTATACTAATATGCTCATAATACTACAGTTGTTTCTATGTTTTCCTTCCAAGTATCTTCACTAGACTCAGCGTTTGTTTGATTCCCATCACACATCCTCATTATAATTTTACCTACCACTGATTCGACAACCACTCAACTATAACCACGCATTTCGAACTTCCATTAAATTTCCACCACTCATTTCACTTCGTTGTAATTTCTCATTATAATTAATTTCAAATAATAAGAATCAAACAACCACAGTAACAGGTCTTGGCCTTATGAAAAGACACACAGAAGCTCCAGTAAGAGACTAAGGGATAGCAAAGAAATTTCGTCTGGTAAACCAATACCCAGCATACAATAAAACTAGTTCTCTCGGTTCCAAATGAGTGTAGCAACTCTTCATTCGCGTCAACGTTGTAAAAGCAAGAGTAAAATCAGTCAGCTTCTTCCAAAATGCAAGTTATTTCTCAATCCTCCTTATAAGGTTGAATTGCATGTGCTTCTATAACCGGAACAAAAAATATTGGAACACGTGTGATTATCTAAAACTAAGTACATTTTAAGTTGACAAAGCAGTATCACAATCTTACTAATAAAAAGGAACAAAGACAAACCTCAATCCATTTCTTCCTGAAGTCTTCACTGCATGGTCTTTGATCAGGGAAGACACCAGGTTTGGTTATATGTGTACCAGAAAGCAGCACTCCATAAATTTGACCTGCCTGCAATGTCAAGAATATCATCCAAACTCAAACTATCGTTCTTATTCAGCATATTTAGAATATGCTAAGCATAAAAAACTGACTGTTGGAACCAAACAAAACGCAGGAGGTATACTCCATTGACAGCTGATGATAATATGTCACAAGTAACAATAATCTTGCCCCCTTTAAAGCTGGATACAAAGTAACAATACAACACCTTGCGCTTTTGAGCACGGGATTCATTGATGGCTCTGTGACATTTTCGGATTGCCTGCAAAGAAAAGTATAATTCAGAGAGCAGACTTAATGTAATATGTTTCCACGGAAACCAACACACTTTTACATGATTGTAAAGTCAATGTCAAAAACAATAAGCCTTCCCACTTTATGATGACAAGCACTTCTTTGCACTTGAGAATGGAAGGCTTTGAAAAGGCTTGAAGCTGGGACAATGAAATCTCTCTGGCTTCCTGATTAATTTCAACAACGAAAAAGTGATATTTCGCGAATAAGGAATATTGAAAATAAGATTGTTGAGAAAAGGAAGCAAATTTATAAACACAAGAAATTGAACACGGTCCCGACCTCAAGCCCTTCAACAGTATCCTTGTAACCAGATTGCAAGTACTCCCTGGTAAGGGTCTCCTCGGGACAATTTGGAGTCTGCGGGTGAAAATCAGGTGGCCCAATTCTGGAAATTTATATTAACAGATGAAGGTGACATAATTACAACAGCTTGTGATAAATATGATTACACACTATCTGAGATGCAATCGGGGGGGGGGGGGGGGGTTAGAAGACCAGGGAAAACCAATGAGCAACAAAATAGGCTTCTCAACTGGACGTCCTACTTTAGAATGAGGAAAGAAGAAATAGTAAAAAGAAATTGGAATATATGCAAAACAGAAGTGCATTGGAAAACACATAAATAGACATGTGTAGAAATTACCAGGGATTCAGCTGTTCTTTATCACACCTCAAGTTGTATGCTGTTAGCTGAGGCCGCCTGCAACAATAAGACTAGTTCACTACTTAGAGCAGAAAAATGTAAATAGGCATGTGCCAGTGAGGGTAAGAGTGCTATATGTTGGATAATTTAGATTTTAGAATATGGGTTTACGTTTAATTGCCAGTTCGGAAAGCTACATAGTCAAGAAAAATGATTTTTCCATCAGATGGTGGGCCACAGTTGCCAATTAAATATGCCAAAAAAATTTAAGCCCTTGTTTGATACTCTTTAACAAAACACATTATAATCTCATTTACCACTGATTTGACCATTGATTTGACAACTACTCATTTATAACCACAAATTTCAAACTTCTATTAAATCTACATCACTCATTTCACCTCTTTATAATTTCTCTTTATAAATCAACTACCATAAATTGAATCAAACATCCCCTAAGGCTGTGAAAGTGTTCAGAAACTAAGTTTTACAATTATCAACAGTCAAGTGCAAATTACCAGAAAGACCTTGCAAATTTGAGGAACTTCAGAGATTTTTTGAAGGGATTATTTGGTGTTTTTACATGCAATTTGAGAAAAGGATGACTTTGATGTTTGCAGTTAAAATAAAGTTAGGGCCCACATATCGCTTACTTTTGGAAACGCTACAAACAGCTTACCCAAACAGACATTGTTATATAGTAAATGGCCCTAAGCTAATTAAACAAGAGAATGAAGGAGAACAAACGAGCAATTTTCAATAACGAAAGCATTTGTGACATAGCAAAATAAAAAAGAACTACACTTGAGATAGAAGGTGAGTCCGTGCACACGTAAAGACATCAAGTTTGCTGTTGATAATTGATTTTGTTGAAAGTGATCTTCTTTGGAGAATGTGTGGTTAATCTTTTTTGGAGAATGTGTGGTTAAAAAGTCGTATGGGAGATACATAAGATGTAGGAAGCTAGAGATTCTGCTAGCAGCTAGGAGAATCACATGTTGGAGGCGAAGGCATCAGCATCACCAATAGCCACAAGCTAGCAATTGTTGGTGACTTCTTAAGATTAAGATAGTCATAGCAAGTCAGTGAGAATTTGATTATTATTATAATTTTGATTTGAACTACAATGCAAAAATTATAATGAGGTGAAATGAGTGGTGGGGATCTAACGGGTGTTTGAAATGTGTGGTTGTACCTTATAACTGAGTATTTATCAACTCAGTTGTAGGTAAAATTGTAAAATTGTAATGTAAAATGAAAATGAGGATCAAACATCCCCAAGCATTTAATCAGCAGCGGCTCCAAGTTGGGGATCCAACAAAATAACTTGATGACATCCCATTTAGCAATAAGAATCATGACTCCCAACTTCGGAAACAAGGGACTCAACCTGATGACTGATGATAGAATGAAGAGCAAATATAGAAAACCTACTTTAACATCCATGGGCATCATCCTTTGGAGACAGAGCCAGTGCAAGGCAATAATGAAGACATTGGTCTTTAGATTTTAATTTTCCATTTTTACCTAACCGTCTTATGACACCTGGTGAGGTGCTTTATTGTGTCTGGAAAGTTTGGTGTCTGTGTTTAAATTTTATCAAGAAACATGTTAGATTCTCTCTTGGTGTAGGTAATTATTGGCATGATGCTCCAGTGATCTGGCTAAATTGTATAGGTAACATCTTAAAGCTTTCGCATCCCCACTTTAAATTGTTTCAAGAAGATGCTGAAAAAACAATGTGAGAAACCGAAAGCTAAATATGAAACAGTTAGAGAATTCCAATAAGTCTCCCGCAAAGTGCAATTTGCAAATAGTGGGAACCATATAAATAAAAAAATTAGACTCTCTAAAATTTATCTACTAGCACAACTTTAATTGTCTAAATTAGACCTCTATCATCACTCAATAGAAAATTTCCAGAGGAAGCAAACTAACTACAGTTTATACCTAGCTAAGCACGTCATGAAACAGTCTTTTAGCTAATGTCCAGTAATGCCACCACACAGGCACGCGCGTGTGAAAGATTATTTTTTCTAGGAAGAATGGAAGACAGGTTACCTCAAATTTGGATAGGAACTGTGTGGAACTGGAAATGACTCAACTCGGGACGTATCCCTTGCTGGTTTACCACTGATTGCACCGTTATTAACTGCACTGTTGCAGTTGGCGGCATGATATCTTTGCATCTCTTCCAACAATCATCTGCATGCTGCCTTCAGCATTGAGCAACTGAAAAAGGTGCTAGTTAGCCTGCGCCATCAGTTCCATAAAAATTAAAACAATTTTAGAATATTAACAGAGAGATATTTCTAGCAAAAATAGTGGTAGCAATATGGCATGGTCATAAGAATATTAACATATGTACCTTAAGATTCAAAAAAAAGAAATTATTTTCAACTTAAACAAAATCAGTACTTGTGAACATCCGAATGCCTGCCAATATAATTTAGGTCGCTGTTTGAAGCTATTTATTCAAACTGAATTATAATGAGAAATTATAATATGGTGAAATGAGTGGTGCAGATTTAATAAAAGTTTGAAATTTGTGGTTATAAATGAGCAGTTGTCAAATCAGTGGTAGATGAGATTATAATGTGGTTTTATAAAGAGAATCAAACACCTCGAAGGTTGCTTGTGTTAATGTTATGTTGACCAACTTGACAGTTGCTAGTGCATTACACGTCAATGGTAATAGATGGATAAAACAGACAGTCTGGCCAAGAGAACACCAAAATGAGCATGAGAGATAAGGTGTGCCTAGTATGTGGCTTGTTCTTCTTTTCGTTCATTTAATGTAGTCTGGATTATTAAAAAGAAATTATAAGGATCGATTCATGCCATAATAGGTAAGAGGTTCAAACAACAAACTAAAATTAGACCATTGCTGAAAGACTCAATGAAAACAGGAGTAGGATAAGTACCAAGTTCTTCATATATCATTCTAACCAATACAAGTTGAAAGAAACTTATGAAGATTTAAAGGGTAAAAAATTTAGCTTTGGTTATAAAAATGGAATCTTTCTTTCTCAAAGAATGACAAGTGTAATCATAAAATTTAAAAGCTAGCACAACATTCTACCAATACATTCCACACGTTAAAACAATATAACAACAAATAAAGATTTGAACATCTTGATCATCAAAGGATATATTTCTTCCAGCCAATAATTAGCATCGCTATTAAATGCTAAGTGCAGAAAATGCCAAAATGCGATGAACTGCACAGTCTAAATGTTGAACTGATAATCTCTGTCAAATTTTGATTTAATTATAACAATACCGTATCCTGCCTCTGTAAACGATAATAACATTCATGAAGGAAAAATCAATAAAGTTATTCACTTACATTCCAACCTCGATTCTTCTCTTGCAGCCAGAAACAGTACATTAATGACACTCATCATCCAAATTAGAAAAGAATCCAACGGGCAGACTTCATTCTCCACTTGCGATCAAGAACTACAAATGCAAGCACCTCCAGAGCAGCATGAAAACTACCCCAAGTGTATCCCTTGAAACCCCATATTTTTTAAATAAATCAGAATTCTTTTCAGCAAAACGAGTAAAGAAAACTTAACCCCATAAAAGGATCAAGCAATGTAATAATTTGCGCACTATTTGATTCTCCACGAGTGAGTCAACAGAAAGAGCATGCCTGCAAAAAGAAGCGAGAAAAACACTACAGCCAATGAGTTGGATTGTGAAACGGGGAGTTAAATTTCAGTAAGGGTTACAAGTGAGGCCTTCCAAAAAAGAAAAAGAAAAAAAAAAAGGTGTTCAAATTAGGGTTTTCAAACAAAAATTCAGATTCAGACAACTTAGCAAAGCAACGGAACAGAATCCAAAATTCAAGTGAAAATAACACAAATTTTTGACAAAATTTAGAGATTGAAACAGAGAATAAATCGAATGTTAGAAAATCATATGTGCCTGTATTTTTTCTTTTATGAGAAATTAGATACTGATAGAGAAAAAGTATATCTTAGAGAGGGGGTTTGACTCCGATGCTGACGATGATTTGGAGTCCTGCTTTGTTTCGAACTGTAGTGCGGTCAGGCAATTCTCTGATTTATGTTCCAGTTCCAACTTCCAAATTATTAAGAGAAGAAAAATTATAGGGAGGCATGAAAAAGAGATATTATTATGTGATATTTTTATATAGTATATTTGTATTAGATAATGAAAAAATAGTCACGTAATCATCACATAATGAATATGTGCCACATGAGAATGTCACCTAATAATGTCTCATTTTCATGTCCCCTTAAAATTACTCTTAAAAAAATGTTTCAATCAAATGCACTGGCATAACTAAAATAGTTTTTGTTTGATCAAAAGTCCTCGTCTCCCGTTAGACTTATACATGACGGGATATAATTAAACAACTCATATATAGTCCCATCAAACTCACACTGAGCGGGAGATCATTGAACAAATTTGTGTTTTCAATGATATCTCATCATGTGTGCATCTGACGGATAATCCAACCAAATTTTATAGCGAGATGATTTTTAGTAAGTGACCCAACTTTTGATGATAAATTTTGTGCAAAAACATCCTTGGGTCTTTTTCATTTCTTATATGTTGGAGAATTTTGAGGAAAAGTATTAGTATAAACTCAAGCATGACATTATCCTTAGCTATTTGCCTTCTCATGTTTGGTATTTTTGCTTAAGAATGACCTTTGTTCGTACTAAACATCCTTGCCATTCGCCCATTAGATAATGTTACCCGTTGTATCAATTCATGTTTGGTTAACAACCAAACATAGCTCTTACTTAGGAACGAACAAAACCCAAATAGGTAAAGGAAGGAATTCTTACCTATTTGTGTGAATTCTATTTTTCTTTTTCTTCCCCCTGGAAAATCGTTGTGTGAACTCATACAAAGTATTGATAATATTTTTCGTCAAAAAAGTGTTGATAATATTTTTTTGTTGTGGCTCACCAAAGTACCCTTTGAATATTGATAATACTCCATCCGTTCAGCAAAAATATTTTAACTTTTTACACACATTAAGGAAAAGTATATTTGATATACTTAGAAAAGTAAACTTAGAGCTTGTTTGGTTTCATTTATTTTTGTAATTTATAAAGGGAATTTATAATTAGTGAAAATGAGTGGTGGAAATTTAATTGAAGTTTGAAATGTGTGGTGACTGTTGAGTAGTTGTCAAATCAATAGTCAAATCATGGTAGGTAAATTTATAAATGACAAAAATAAATGGAACCAAACAAGCTCTTGCTTAGAAAAGCAAATTTAATCAAATATCTTTCTATTATATCCTTACTTACTCATTAATACTATTATTGAAAAAGTAAGCTTAATCAAAATATTTTTTTTTTGAGTAAATTAATCACAATCTTCTTACTATATCCTTTATTTAATACACCTTCATCAGGGAATGAGAAATATAATTCAGTCCGGGTGAAAAAAATAGAAGAGCATCTTTAAAGGATAAAGGGCGTATTGTTTTTAAGTGCGTTAGCATTAATTCACAACACATTTTGATGGTAGGGTTCTTTAGCGCAAACAGAAGGCATTTTCCTCAAATGCCAGCAATATGATATCTTATCTTATATCTTTTATATATATATTAAAGTCGGATAGTTGCCATATGCAGATTTTCTTGTCAAAACAATTATCCTACTTTTATATGTTTCATTTATTTTATTTTATTTATTTTTTATTATTAATAATAATATAATAATAATTCATTAGTGTTATCCATTAATTGTATTTTGCTATTATTTTATTTTGTAATAATAGATTAAATTTTATATATTTTTTATTTTATATATAATATGTTATTTGTTATCCATTAGTATTTCCTATATTTATTCTATTAGTTTTTAGGATATTTTTAAAGATTTAATATTTCTTCAAAATTCTAACAGTTGATAGACAACTTTCAAGTGTTAAGTTATTAGGTCTTCCGTCTCATTTCGATTAAGTGCCTACTCGTGAGGTTGATGGTATAATAATAAAATTAAATTAAATCAGTATCAAAGCTTTTACTTTAATTCAATATTATAAACCACAAGCCATATATATTTTTGGAAAAATATATATTAGTAAAAGATTAAGTTAAGGGAATACAATAATAATATGTGATTGTGATGATGATTTAAAACAAAAATAAAAAAATTCTTTTAGAACAAAAATTTAAGTTGAGGGGATAAAATAATAATATTTGATAGTTTCAAAAAAAAAAAATTTTGATGACGATGATGATTTAGAACAAAAATAAAAAAATTTCTTAATTCTTTTTAGAGATGAAAGTGGTTAAAAATTAATGTTACGGGTAAATCATATAGAATTTATCCTTTGTTGTAGTACTGCTTTTATTGGATATTTTGTAATAAGAGGGCGTATACTTTAAATTTTTTAGAATAAATTAATGAAATAGTGATTTATTTAGAGAATATATGAAGAATGCGAAATACAATTTTTCCCAGAATATGTGGTGGAGAATGAATATGGAAAAATAATTCATTATGATCATCTACATCATGATACACATCAACTAACATAATGTAGGTGTAGGGTAATTCTGAAGTTATATAAATTCTGTATGCTCTCTTTTCCATAGTTTCTTAGTTTTTATACTCTATATGTAATTAATTTTGTGCTAAAAAAATTCTTCATTCTCATTTTCATTACTTAAGGATATTGTTCTATGAATAACAATTTAATTAACTTTGTGCCAAGTGAAAATATTATACATTTTAATTTGATTTTGTTTATGTATATTAGTAAAATATGTATATGAGTGAGTTGTACGCAATAAATTTGTGATTCTTTAGTTTTTCAAATTGCCACGCATTTTTTCCTGCTAATTATATAAAACTAGTTATATATTAAAGTAGGATAGTGGTCATATGCAAATTTTCCCGCCAAAACCATTATCCTAATTTTATATGCTTCTTTTATTTTTTTTATTTTACAATATTAACAATAATGATAATCTATTCTCTTCTGAAAAAAATTAATACTTATTCATTAGCTACATTTTGCTATTTTTTATTTTACAACAGTATACAAAAATTTATATATTTTTTAATTCTATATATAATATATTATTTGTTATCCATTAATATTTATTATAAATATTCTATTATTTTTTAGGCTATCTTCAAAGATTTAATATTTTTTCAATATTATGACAGTTGATAAACTAATTTCAAGTATTGGGTTATTGAGATTTTTTCTTATTTTGATTAAATACCTACTCGTGAGATTGAGAATATAATAATAAAATAAAATCAGTTTCAAAACTTTTACTTTAATTTAATACGATAAACTACACATCATAAAACCTAGGACTATATGTTTAGTACGTTACCTAATTTATGATTTGTTTTTCTCTGAGAACCTATATGTTGATCAAAATTTAAGTTGAGAAGATACGATAATAATGATATTTGATGAAAATGATTTAGAATAAAAATAAAAAATTCTTTTAATTATTTTTAAAACGGAAATTGGTTAAAAATTAATTTTATGAGTAAATGGTAAATCATATAAAATTTATCATTTATTATAACATTGGTTTACTTGGGTCTTTGGTAATTGGAGACTTTGTAATAGGAAACTGTGTACTTTAAAATTTTTAGAGTAGATTTAGTGAATAGTGATGAGGAAATGCGATAAATAATATTTCCAAGAATATATGGTGGGAATGAATGTGGAAAATAACTTATTCTGATAAATGAATATGCCTATTAAATAAGGATGTGAGTGTAGTATAAGTTTGAAGTTGTATAAATTTCGTATCATTTTTTTCATGGTTTCCTAGTTTCCATAATCATTATGAAATTAATTTTGTAAAAATTTATCATTCTTATTTTTATTGCTTAATAGTATTGTTCTATGAATGACAATTTAATTAGCTTTATACTAAGTGAAAATATTTTGAGTTTCAATTTAATTCTATTTGTGTATTACTAATATATGTATATGATTGAATATTACGTAATAAAATTATAATATACATAATTATAACATATGAGCAGAGCTAAATGTATATTTTACGATTGGTTTGGTTAAACAAAAGTTATTTTCAGTTACAAGAATATATTTGAAAATAAAATCTCAAAGCATTTCTTAGAAGATTATTACAGCCCCCACATGTGAGTGGAATCCATGTCTGCATTCTCAACGATCTTCCACTACATAGACGTCTGGCGGGATAAGTGCCGTCAACATCTGACACAAAATTATTTTTACTCATATTGAATATTTTTCTAACCGTAAATTAATATCGTGTGATAATTATAAAAAAAATGAAAAAAAAGCGGCATTTTAAACATGTTCTTTACGAGACTAAGGTAGTATTTCTCTATGCATTTCACTAGGTAATAATAAGAATTTCCCAATAGCAAAACAAATATGGAATCCTACACTTAAGAATGTCATTTGTGAATCTTTCATTCACAATTACAATGTAAAACTAAACTATGGCAATCCGAAAGAAAATTTGAGACTCATCATCATTCTCGGAATTTTCAGGAAATTCTATTTCATACACAAGTCAATGACTGTCAATTGCATTATCTAATGTCTAATTTAATAAGAAAAAGAGTTCGCATTAAATTAAAAATATGAAGCCCATGTTTATACTATGCTTTTCATATGTTAACTTGCATTCACACTCATATTGAATATTTTTCTAACTGTAAAATAATATCGTGTAATAATTATCATAAAATGAAAATAAGTTTGCATAACCAAGTCATACTTTTAATAGTAGTAGTAGTCAGAAAAAGATAGATATTTGTCTTATGCCATGCATTTTTTTAATATGTATTTCTTGTTTCAGATTTACTTAGTCCCAACTATCTCAAAGGGTAATTTGTTTAGATTTTGATTCTAAGCATATTGTACTGAATAAAATTCACCATTAAATCTTTTTCCTATGAAATGAAAGACAACCATTCTGGTAAAAAACGAAAGAGAAATTGATAAATCATTTTGGTACAGAAACCTACTTTCTTTAGAGTCGTAAATTGATACCGAGCGAAGATAAAAAGGAATTTTTCAAAGATGAAAGTGCACAAGGGGCAAAAAAATGATTCCTTTACGATGCCACAAATATTATCAATTAGATAGTTTTAATTTTGACATGTAACAAACACACGTTTCTAACACCTCCGAAGTTAGATGCTCTTAGATTCAAAATCTTACTATGAAAACCGCAAACGAAAGGGGAAAATACAGTCGCAGATTCATCTTATTCTTTTTGGAGAGAAGAATGTTAGTAATCATTTTCTATTTGAATGAATTCAATGTTTCTGTAAAACCATAAAGCCAAAGAAAAAACATTGTAGACCAATAAAATATGAAAACTAATACAATCATCAAACAAATGTTTAGTCCAGTACCCTCGAATTCTCTTCTTTATACTGGATAGGCTACAAAATTGTTTAGACTCCATCAAGCACGCTCTAGCATCTCTTCTTCACGGTTTAGCAAGAACGATTTAATGAGGTTTAGGCTTATATCCGTCAACAGCAAAGTTTCTTGTAGCAACAGGCAGTGCCAAACGAATTCCATCGAGCTCTGGTTTTGCAATTATTTGACAACCCAAACGAGACCTGCAGAGTATTGTTGAATAATTTAAATAGCCGTAGAAAATCATAGAATGAATTAATTTAAAACGAAGCACCTACGTCTCGGTCAGGCCAAAAGCAAGATCTAACATATCATTCTCTTCATCTGCTGGATCTTCTAGTCTGTCGTAGTAGTCCACATCCTGTCAAAGAGCACATATACCCAAAAAAAAAAAAAAGGAAAAGAAAAGGGGAAAAAAAGAAAGAGGGAAAAAAAAGAGCAGCTTATGACCCATTTGGTGGGGACTATTACAGAAGAAAAACAAGTTAATGAATCCAACATGCTCTTTATGCGTTATCTGTTTTCAAGAAAAGACGCTAATCTGTGGTGTGTGTCGGCAAATAAAGGTAACTCAAGAACTAGCTGTTACTGAGTTCGTACCATCACAATAACATGACAAGTAGAACAAGCAAGTGAGCCTTCACATGCTCCTGCAACAAAATCCACATAATTTTAGCCAGCCTACGAAATATTTTTCAGGAAATTGAGATTACCGTGTTATATTTTTCTTTAGCGGGAACTTATCTTAAACACATACCAGTACCAGGCCAAATTAGCATGTCAGTACTGACTAAAGGATAACTGATCAAATAACCCTTTCGTTCCCATAAGAAAAGGGTGGATTTTTTTCTGAAACTCCATGTGGGAAGAAGAGAAATAACCATGTTTGGTGAATCTTAACATTAATTTTAAGCAAATAAATTACTTATTGGTCAAAGTTGGAAATGATAAAAGCTTTTTTTTATTAGTAAAGAGTTGTTTAAGTAACTTCTAGTATCTAGAGGTTCAAGGCATCAATATCTCCAAACATGCTTGTTAACAGAAACTTGCTTGAAATAAAAAGAACTAATTGTTTTCTTATCCCCTCCTTTTTAATCTAGCAATATTTACCTTCAAGCTCTACATCATTCTCATGTGCAGCTTCTAACATCGACGTGCCAACAGGGACCTTGATATGCTTCTCTTCCCCATCCTTGTCTACAAATGTTACTGATATTCTGCAATTCAACATGATAGCATATGAACAAACAGTTACAAAATCTGATCTTCTCTACTAATGGCAATCCTGTAAGGCCAAACAGGGTATTTTACGTAAGGATAAGCAGCGCATGTGATATG